>JAUZST010051194.1:0-24778 GCA_034779995.1 Parotocinclus haroldoi | reverse complement strand
ACCTAATGTAGATGGCAGTGGATCGTGACCGGGCTTTGTTTCAACACTGTACTTGAGCACTACTAAGTGTGCCAAATAAGTGAACCATGCATGCTATATGTTTGCACTATTTAGTGCGTAGTGTGTGATTTGAGACGGAGCCTTGAACACATTCAAAAGCCACTGAACTCAACACGCAGACCGATGTTAAACCGATGGTTAATGCAAATATGTAATAATAAAAATACATGGTAGCTGCCCAAAACATGTTGTCATTTGGACACGGTCAGGAGGACCTACTGACGTTCAAATCGCGTATCAGAATAAGGTCATTTAAGCGGCCTTTAAAGTGGCATGGTTAGAGCATTTCAGAAACTCTTGAGCTATTGGGATTTCACTCTAGGGTTTATAGAGAAATGATCAGAAAAGAGAGAATATCCAGTGAACAATTCTCTGGGTGAAAATGCTTTGTTACTCCACTGTTACTACGAGAGGAGAATACAGAATGGTTTGAACTGATAGAAAGGCTATTTTATGTCAAATTATCACTCGTTACCACAGAGGTGCAGAAGAGCAGCTCTGAACAATAAAACCCTAACCCTGAAGCAGATGGGTTACAAGCCAAACAACCAAAGCTTACCGGTGTACTGTTCCTGCCGATATGCATCATTTCATTACCACAGTGTACCGTCTTTTGATGGCTTCTTCCAGTAGGATTCTGTGTTGTCATATTCTGCAACTATGTATTAACGTAAAACACAGTAGTATATGTATATCTGCAGCCCTGGAATCAGCTTGTATAGAAACAGTCCCACCGTGACTGCATATTCATAATACGTTTTATTTTAGAAGAAAATGCATTTTTTGGTCACAAATGAATTGCGTATTTGATGGTCTCATTTTAGTGCGAACGCACATTTTCTAAGAATAACCAATTTCACTCGAGGCCAGAACTCCGCCTGCACCACGAGGCATGGCCACTGGGTGGCGCACTCCACATTACGTTACTTTACTTTACCTTACATTACATTACAATTCAGTGCATTAATTGGAGGCATATGAAAAGCTAGTGTAGCAGACTAGCGGTATTTTGTTTCCTAACCGTTTTCAGACACATCCCGCCCTCTACACCATGTTCCTTTCATATGGTGCGTTTAGGCCGTTTGACCAATCAAAAAGCAAGAGTTTGGCCCAGCTAGCCAATCAGATTGAGCGTAGCGGAGTTTGTCACAATGCGGGTGGAAAAGCAACGCCGCACTCAGCCCGCGGTTCCCGGAGCAACAGGGAAAATGGCAGCACTCACCACCCTCGCTCAGGTAAATATGCAGCAAATACGCGCTTGCAGAGATCAAACCAGAGAAACGGACATGGCGGTTCACTAACAGGGCGCTTAATACGGTAGTTTTAGAAATGTTTTGGCCGTTATAGCTCCTGCGTTTTGCAGAACGGCGGTTATGGGGAGAGCTAGCGGTGAGTTAGCCAGGCAGTCAGCTCTGCGTTTATGGGATAGAGCGATGTTAGTTAAAAATCCAGTTATTTCATAATGCCATAACCTAATTAACTGTTTGCTTAACCAAACGAACGAATGAAACGAAAGATGCTGTGTGTGTTATGTAAGTAATGATGTAATTATTACCTTATTAGCGCTATATAACGTTCCCGAGGCTGCTCATATAACGGTCATTAACGGCTGTTTATTGTAGAGGGAATTACAGAAAGGCAAGATTTTTTTTTTACACGAACCTACTCCTAACTTCATTTCCACGGAGTAAACCACTCTAATATACAGTGCATTCCGTTTGAACCCGCTACGTTGCTCGCTTCTTAGTTGAACCTACACAGTATATACACTCACCGGCCACTTTATTAGGTACACCCTTGTTTCTACGCTCATTGTTCATTGTGTCAGTTCCACTTACCTTATAGAAGCACTTTGCGGTTTTCCAGTTCAAGACCGTAGTCCTTTCTTAGCACTGTCGTGACACTGATGTGGCGGCACGGGTGGATCAGGCACAGCAGTGCTGCTGGAGTCTGTAAACAAAGTGTTCACTTGCTGTGACAACTGCAGAACTAATTGCAGGGGCCCAACGGCGTGTAGGGAAACAGATGGACTACGGTCTGTAAGTGCTTCTGTATGGTAAGTGGAACTGATACAATGGACAAAGAATATAGAAACAGGGAGCTGTACCTAATAAAGTGGCCGGTGAATGTGTATACTGTGTAGGTTTAACTAATAAGCGAGCAGCGAAGCACTTTAAAGCGGAATGCGTTGTATATTTAGCTGGTTTACTCCCTGGAAATAAAAGGTTTGATTAGGTTTGTGTAAAAATCTTGTCATTCTGTAAAAATCTCTCTCTCTCTCTATATCTATCTATATATATATGAATGTACACACGTCTATATTAAATAATATCAGTAATATTATCAGAAATATGTGTGACGTTTAACCATTAGTTTGAGACACGTTTTCTCATCCCCACTTAAACCCATTTCTAAATGGAAGCAGACCAGCAAAACCACAGGAGAACCACTGACCTTTCTGAACGGTTACATTTCCTTCCTCTGAGGGAGGCCTCACTTAGTCATACTGCATGTACTCTTTATTTGTCATAGTCTTCTCCATCCTTTGTTCCATCTCATTTCTTCTTCGAAAATCTGCCATAACTTCATTTCTACTGCTTCGGCTTTCAGTGCCGGTACAGAATCGTGCGAAAATCCCGACCTTTTCCCAACCGAAATACTTGTACTAAACATAGCTTTTTTTTTTTTTTTAACCTCATTTATATACACATTATAAGGCTGGAAAAAGCAGCGGTTAAAGCGTAATACGGCTGTGCTGGAAAGTTTGTGAACCCTTTTAGAACTTTCTGTCAGATTTTCACACGCGTCCTAAAAGTAGACGAAGAGAACCCAGGTAAACAAATGAGACAAAAAAAAAAAGATTATCCTCGGTCATTTATTTATTGAGGGAAATGATCCAGTATTTGTGAGTGGCAAAAGTATGTGAACCTCTAGGAAATGGAGGCTAATTTGAAGGGGAAATTCGAGTCGGGACGTTTCAGTCAATGGGGCGGCAATCAGGTGTGAGTGGGCAGCCTGTTTTGTGTAAAGAACGAAGCCTGCTCTTCACAGCACGCGCTTGTGGAAGTGTATCGTGGCACGAGCAAAGGGGATTCCCGAGGACCTCAGAAAAAGAGTTGTTGATGCTCGGCGGGCTGGAAAAGGTTACAAAACCATCTCTAAAGATTTGGACTCCACCAATCCACAGTCAGACAGACTAAGCACAAACGAAGGCGATTCAAGACCGTTGATACCCTCCCCAGGAGTGGTCGACCAACAAAGGCCACTCCAAGAGCGAGGCGTGTTTTCGGAGGAGCCGTTAAAAGTCAGAAAGCCCAGGCATCCCAGCCGGCCTCTGGCAGATCTGACTCCACATGACTTGATTTTCTAAGAACACGTCCACTCTGGGCTGTTATTGGTTTATTTATGCGTTTTTTCAGCGAGACAGAGGAGCATCTGATTGTTAAAGCTTTATTATGATTTATTATGAAGGGCCCCATAATTAGTAGTCGACTGCTAGGGTTTTTTTTTTTAATGGCCCGATGCTGTTGAATAGATTTCTTAGCATTTGTATGTTTAGAGAGCAGGGTGACCGGTGGAGATTGAAAATGCTCGTATCACATTTTTTGCAGCTGATGAACAAATAATAATAAATGAGACGATATTGCTGAACTTAGACGAGCATTTATTTAAGCTGTAAATGCACCCCGTCTACTGTAAAAATAAAAAATATATTTTATTATTTACACTTTACCACAGCGTTTATTACCACATAACAGAATTGTCTTGTTTCTGGGGGAAAACGGGACCATTTTTACCTTTTACCATTTTACGTTTTACCCTTTTTTTTTGCACTACAAGCGCGTTCGAGCCCAGGTTGGCTTTTTCGCGTTCCGGACTCCCCCTGCGCCTCGCGATTTGGGAGACGTCCCAAATCGGCACCTTATCATGCTTTAGCCACGTTCGCCCACAGTCCTGTATGGACTCCGCCGCTTCATTCCCCGGCAGCTGACCGCGCCCGAGAGTCGCGGCTGGTAGGGGTTGAACCTCGGACCCGTGCCACGTAAAGCTCGCATCCTGGCTCCGCGGCCGGAGGGGTCGCATGTGTCGCGCGTCTTTTTTACCTTTTCAGTTTTCATGCGTTAATAGAGCCTTTCGCTCCTTTTTCCCCCGTTTTAGTTTTGTTATATATTATTTCCCCATTATTATTATTATTATTATTATTATTATACGCTGTGGGATTCCTCGGTCTCGCATACTTGGGTCCTACCACATCAGTTAGACAGTTAGATGAGGTATTTCCACTATAAAGAAGAGGGCGTTTAAGAAACTGTGTCTGAATTTTATTTGAGGAATGATTAGTTAGGAAAACGTGACGCAGTTGATCATTTTAGGAAAGCTTTCTCCCTCCGCCGTACTAATCAGACTCGTACCTTGATATGAAGGGTTTTTGGGTTTATTCTTTCCGCTTTGTTGGCTGGAAGCAACTGCGTTGTAGAAGAAGTGAAGAAATCGGTTAGCAAAGGAAGTTTCTGACCCACCTTTTGCATGCTTTGGCGTGTCGTCAGGACGTCAGGGAAAATCCTCTGGGTGTGCTTTCTACGCTTTAACGTCCCATTTTAATGTTTTTTTTTTTAAAAGCAAGGTTTATTTAAGATAACCGGTTAGCGTAATCGACCTTGGGATTCCTCACTGGAATGAAAAGGCCAGCGTTTATCATTCACATCTTTCATTCATGCTTACTGTTGCCTAGACCTTGGAGTCTGTATCGAGCGAGTTGTTTTCCTTTTTGATGTGATAAACGACCTTCTTCATTTCCCCCGGTACGTACTTGTCTATCCAGCCAGTAAACGTGATGCCGTCGGTTTGAACCGATAAGTGGAATTTTATAAAGTGATTTAGATGTAAACGGATCTACACGGGGCCTGCTGTTCATTAGTTATACAGGGTGAGTCAAAAGTCACAGGACACGCCATGGGCTTTCCGCGAAGAACCACCAGAACCACCGTTGAGGTTTCTTGGTCGGTAGCGGTTCATCAGACGATCACTACGTTTCTTGTCGCCCACAGTCCCGTCCCGTCCCCCTGAAAAATATGTCTATGAGGGATGTACCGGTGCCGTGTGAAAATGGTGGATCTTTCAGGGTGTCGGCTGTTGAAGTCTGTTGCTATGATCAGATTTTTTGCCGTTGTCGGATTATTACGTGCAGGCAAACGCACTGGAGATCTTGGTGCCTGTCACGACGAGTCACAACTCCGAGTTTAACGTCTGTTCTTTCTTTTTCAGCTGTCGAGTGGGAACCCGGTGTTTGAAACGTTTTACAGACAGGTAAGGCCTGTTGGGGTGAGGTCAGTCGTGTCAGTATGTGACCGTGATGGAACTGCTCTGTACTGAAGAGCTCGTATGAATTCAGGTAGTGTTTCTAAATGATCAGTGCTGAGAGAAGCCATGGGGAAGCCATGGGGAAATACCTGTTACCTGTTGGCCAAGTCCAGCACACAGGTTTATTACATGCACATTTCTATCATGCAGAATTATTAAAATTTTATTAAAATAAGTGTTCCTAATTCAGCTCACACACCGGAAACAATGGGGCAGTTTAGAGAAACTAATTAACGCACAGGGACCGGGACCGGGACCGAGACACAGACAGGGACCGGGACAGGGACCGAGACCGTGACAAAGACTGGGTCCGGGACCGAGACAGGGGCAGGGGCCGAGACAGGGGCCGAGACCGGGACAGGGACAGGGACAGGGACCGTGACCATGACCGAGACCGAGATCGTGACAGGGACCGAGAACGTGACAGAGACTGGGTCCGGGACAGTGACAGGGACCGGGATGAGACAGGGGCAGGGGCTGAGACAGGGGCAGGGGCCGAGACAGTGACCGGGGCAGGGAGCGAGACCGGGGCAGGGAGCGAGACCGTGACAGGGACCGTGACAGGGACCGTGACAGGGACCGAGACAGGGACCGAGACAGGGACCGAGACAGGGACCGAGACAGGAACAGGGACAGGGACAGGGATCGAGACCGTGACAGGGACTGGGTCCGGGACCGTGACAGGGACCGGGACGAGACAGGGGCAGGGGCCGAGACAGGGACCGAGACCGTGACAGGGACCGAGACCGTGACAGAGACTGGGTCCGGGACCGTGACAGGGACCGGGACGAGACGGGCAGGGGCCGAGACAGGGGCCGAGACAGGGGCCGAGACAGGGGCCGAGACAGGGACAGAGAAAGAGATGGACAGTGAGTGAGCGAGTGAGATGGGAGAACATGCAAACCCCACAAAGGTGAACTGGACAATTTCTGAGATGTGAAACAGCAGCACTAACCGCTTTACACCAGCATTATATAAGAATAAAAAGAACACCTCACTTTATATATATATATATTTTATTTTATTATACTTGGTTTTCATGATTGATATGATTTGTTGAATGACGGTGATGATTCCGTTTCCCTTTTTCTCTCGAAGTTCGTGAGAATCAGCACATAAAGTCACCTGAATATAAACGTCATCTATTCTTTTCATTTTTATTTTATTATTATATGCAAAAAAAGTAATTAGAACATTTCAATTTGCCCGCAAACAAAAACGCTATTAAACTAAGTAAAGTGAGCAGGTGAAAATGCACTTTCACTATGTTAACCAATCAAAATAAGCCGTGTTCATTGATTCGATCCCGAACGAGAAGAAGGAACTCGCCTGGCCTGGGTCCTTCCTCCGCGTGTCTGCGTGGGTTTACTCCGGGTGCTCCGGTTTCCTCCCACAGTCCAGAGACATTGCGTGTTAGGTTAATTGGTGTCTCTAAACTGGCATTGACTACTCCTGTTATAACCGCGTGTGTGCAGATAGCGACGTTAAGTAAAACCAAACAGTTAGTCGTTCAGATTTTCTTTATTTGCCGATATTCAGTAACGCTAGTTAAAAGCTGAGTTTTACCTCAGACAGACGTTGGACTCAGCTGGTCTGAACAACATATTCGCAGACCAGTCCAAACAGGATTGAGACCGCTCGTTTGTGGTCTTGAGACCCTTGAGATCTGCATTGAATACTACAACACTACACACATCAGATACCTCTCTGATTTCCGAACCCAACAAAAGCAGTTCTGGTCAGAACTGGAGCTGCCACGAACGAAGCAAATTTACGTCCCCGTACTGGAACGAAAACTGGAACTGGGAGACTTTGTAGCTGCAGACCTCCATTTCCTCTGAGTAGAATCCTGTATGTTGTTGCTCCTTACAGACACGCATCACGACCCGTAGAACCCAACCCCCACTGTCCTCGGCGTACGGAGCACCCTGTGTGCACCACATATGACGTGATTATAATACAGCATTCGCACTACGTAACGTCCAGCGAGTCTCCTCGTGATCGTAAAAGGGCGCGGTGCAGGGTTTGACACGGAGCCTCCACTCATCAAGTCTCACCATCTCTTTGGCTGGGGTGATTGATTTTTTTTCCCTGATAGCAGCTTTCCCGCGGCGGGAAGGGACAGGGGTGATTGGGAGGGTGGAGTCACCACTAATCGCCAGCGTAAATAATAAATACAGTAATGTTCAGTTTATTATACAGGCCGGAGATTGGCATCCATGGGGATTGGGTCCGTAAACCCCTGCCCTCACTAATGAGGATGATTCCAAAATGTGCTGCGGCTCAAGGCTCATGCGGGACATGGCTCCAAGCTACCGGAGCTCAGGTGGAGGTTTTTGGTCGGGGTGAGATCGGTTACTGCAGCAGGACGCTCTGTGTAATACCAGGTAGTGAATCAAGGTCGAATCCTGAGTATCTAGGGTTTAAGTACCAGTGCTGCCAGGCTGCTTGGCATCACTGGTACAAAAGGCATGCACTGTGAACCAGTGAGCAGTTACAAAATCATCGTGCTGCGCCCGCCTTACAGGGGCGGCCGACATGGCCCTAAAATAATATCCCGATGTTTTAGGGGACTTTTTTTCGATAACGATATATTTGCCGATATATTTCAACAACATACAATTGCAACAAAATATTTTTTCTACTTTAAAGCACCTGACCGGGCGGCAGTCTGGACTTCTCGTACTCGGCTACGTTCTCCCGCTCGAGGTGGTGAAACAGATTCGATTTGTTGGTACAGATCTTTTTGCATAGCTTGACGTATCACTGTAGTTTGTTGTACGTCTGATATTTCGTACCAAAACCACCTGCTCACTACCGAAGTCGCTCCCCTATTTGGGACAGTGTTCTCCACCGCAGAATCTACTTTCTGCCGTATCTGTCGCTCTGCCTATGAGACACGTAACGGAAGTAGCTCCGAACTCTGTGTAAACCCGTTACGTAAAGACGTCGGAATATCACGACATGGACGTTTTATATCGTATAACGCTATTATCGCGAACGATACGATATGGCACACACTTACCGCCTTATTGCTTTATGTTTTTAATGGAAAAACATAATCTGAACTGTTTTTTGGAGTACAGGGGAAAGTGGAGGTCTGGGGAAGAAATTCTAGAAGCTCTTCTAGATAACATTTGGTCTCTCAGCAGGTGCCCTGATCCAGAATTGTCGTTTAGCAGGATAGAGCCCAGTTGCTGCACAAGCCCAGACTGGGCTGGTGCAGTTTGTACCTGGACCCGATCTGGGGTTTGAGTATGGCGTAGTTTCTTAGCTCAACTTGCGCTCCACATTTTCAAACCCTGGCATTCAGTAATTGAATTTGCCTGTTTTTGTTTGTATTCACTGTGACCTACAACGAGGGCTGGGCTAAAAAATTTGATGCAACAATATATCACAATATTTATTTTCATGATGTACTAGATTTCCAGGGGCGGCTCGTTGGGTAGCTCCGCCGCCTCACAGCAAGAAGGCAGTCCCAGGGCGGGGCCTTTCTGTATGGGGTCTGCATGTCCTCCCCGTGTCTGCGTGGTTTTACTCCGGGTACTCCGGTTTCCTCCAGCAGTCCAAAGAGATGCATTGATTACTCTAAATTGGCATTGACCTCTCCTGTTCATGCTGCAATGTAGTGTTTTAGCTCCATTTCAGTTATCGATGTGATGATTCAAACGGATCGTTGTACTCACTGTGCACCTTGACTCGTATTTCAAACAGTTTGTAGGTTTTTGTGGTGGGTTATATTGTGCCGTATGCATCGTATCGTATCAGGATGGCGTGTGGGGTTTGAACCGGGGACCTTCTGATCTATAACCTGGACTACGCTGCGCTGCCCTCACTGTTCTCACAGAACGTTCATTCTTAGTTCCAGTTAGATTAAAGTGGAGACTCAGCAGGGTGGCGCTTTTGTGTCCGCCTTAACAGGTGGATCCAGGAAACACGGGCCGAGTCGGACCTACAGAGGCTGCCTTGTTCCTCAAGAAGTCAGGCCTTCCTGACCTCACTCTGGGAAAGGTGAGAGAGTCCAGGTTTTTGAAATACACCTCGTTTGTAAATCAGCTCTTCATGCTTTCGTCCTTCTCGTTCCTCCCGCAGATCTGGGACCTGGCTGATCCAGATGGAAAAGGTTTCCTGGACAAGCAGGTGGAGCAGACGCTTTAACAAATCCTCCGTCTCTGATTAATGAGTGATTGGATTCGATCTGATTTTTGTCCCGGCCTCTTGATGTTAACAGGGCTTTTATGTTGCGCTGCGCCTTGTGGCCTGTGCGCAGAGCGGCCAGGACGTCTGTCTCTCCAGTTTAAACCTCACCGTGCCCCCTCCGAAATTTGTAAGTGTTGCGGAACAGGTACAGAGCCTAATGATTTGTTGCGTACGAAGAGAAGCTTAACCTGATGTTGCTTTGATGTTACAGAAGGACCCGAGCAGTCCCTCATTAAGTGGAACAGCATCAGCGGACAGCCACTGGGCAGTTAGGGTGAGTTAACGGATTGTCAAATCATTAAATAAAACGGTCGCATGAAATGACCCGGGTCCCTGTGGCATGTGGCTGTACAAGGTACAAGCAGCTAAGGCATAAGGTTACGGGTTTAAGGCCCAGTGTTAGATCCTCGAGCAAGACGGTGGCAAGTATTCGAAAATCCCTTACAATTCTGTAATTCCCCCTGTTCCAATGCTATTACACGCCTCACAAATATGAGGGGAAATTTCAAAATGTCAGTCTGTTTTGGCACTCTCGGGCATCCATACACCCTACTAAACAGTCAGTGTGGGGGCACTGTGGTCCAGACCTGGCTCCTGCTGATCTTGTTCAGTAAAATAAACTCAAATGCTTCTCTTTTTAATCGCTTCATATTCGTTTAGAAATGCCCCCTCATTTTTACGAGCCGTGTATTAGAAAGAAAAAAAACTGCCAGTGCTGTCCAAGGATTTGAGTATCTCGTTACGTTAATCACATTTCTTGCTCATGTACGAGATTTTTAGGAGTTTATTCTTTCAAAGGCGCCCCAAAGCCCGGTGTATGAAGCAGAGATGGGGCCTCGAATGAGCGACTTGAGTCGAAGTCGCACTTAAATCGCCTAGAAAAAGACTTCAGACTTGACTTGAAACTCGTCCCTAATGACCCTCGACTCGACTCGGACTCGTCCAAAATGACTCGTGAACTTTAAGAGTCAGCCCGTTATCCAGGCGCTGTGCGTGGAAGTTATAGAAAAATGCTTTCTTCGTGTGTAAATGTTGCCATTTTTCCGTAATTTTATTTAGGTGATTTGGGACGCAGCCCCTTGTCTCGTGACTTATCACAACAGCCACTTATCGCGAGCAGGAAATCGAAGAGAAGCATCAAATGTAAGCAAAAGAGGGTAGAATGGCTTCGGCTGGAGCACCGTATGTGGTAACCTTCGGCTACAGGGCATTTCTAATTATTGGACATAACCGAAGGGCGGCGACATGAAAAGAAGCTCCTCCCACCCCTACATAAGGCTAAGTTCTAAAGCAAGTTATACTATAATGGAACCAGCAGTTGGTGTTCACTTTACGAGACGAAATGGATATCACTTCTAGTTTGCTCTATGTTTTAAAAGAGCTCGAGAACAAAGATTTTTTAAAAACTTTTTTTAAGTAAAATATGGATAGAATAAAAAAAAAAAAATGAAGCATTGTATCAGGCGACGTAGAAGAAATGACGGAGTCAAACGCAGAGTTCCAGAGAAGGGCTTTAATACAAAATCGGTATGCAGAAATCTGAACGGAGAGCGAATCGCCGTCTAAGAAACCGAGTTTGGTGCGAAAGAGTCGGTTCATTTACTGCCGTCCGGAGAAATCCCACGAAAAAGTCACGCTTTGTGTGCAGAAGTCTGAGAATGCCTATTCAGGGACTATTTTGGACACAGCCCATAAGCGCAGATGTCTCTCTTTGGATCGAATAATGAAAGTACAATAAATCGAGGAATAAAAGTGGATTCAGTTACTGCATAGATTGCATCTTGAATGTCCTGATGCAGCCATCACGATAACGAAAAAGGCTCGTGCTGTTCCGCGTTAAAACATTTCAGCTGACGAGAAAAACACCGAACCTAATTCCTCCTTTCCTCCTCACTTCCTCTGTGTTCTATTAAAGAATGCCTCTGTAATGAGGAAGGACTAATCGATTGTCTGGGTCACAGGCTGGAGGATGTAGGCTAGAGGACCATAAAAATAAAAACAGCGCTCAGGGGACACAGACGTCTTAACACCCTAACACACCGAACAATGTGGTGACCCACTGATGGCACAAACTGAGCCCCTGTCCAGCCCCAGGATGGACCGGCACCCCCTGTTGGGCACACCCCTTGAGTTCCCTGGGACTGCGGTAGCCTAGCGTGCTGGAGTCTGGACCTGAGTTCAGATCCCACCTCTGCCAAGCTGCTATTGTTTGGATTGTAAGAAGTTGTTAAGTCGCTGTGGATAAGGGCGTCTGCTAAATAACGTAAATGCAAATGCAAAAGTGGTAAGTCTTCGCTCCTTTGCGTTTCAGCCTGAAGAGAAGAGCAAGTTCGATGGTATATTTGACAGTCTCGCACCAGTGAATGGGCTGCTGTCTGGCGAGAAGGTCAAACCAGTGCTCATGAACTCAAACCTACCTGTGGATGTTTTAGGAAAGGTGAGTTAGTTTGGCATAAGTCTTAAACACGTCATACAGCACTAATGATATTCTAGGAATTGGACAGGCTCTTATCTGCCGTTTTTAATGTGTTTCGATGTGGTCTGTATTTAATGTGATTAGGTTTGGGATCTGAGCGATATCGATAAAGATGGACATTTGGACAAGGACGAGTTTGCAGTGGTGAGGATCGTTTTATTACCGCATAAGTCACTGATCCGTTCGAGCCGGTGCTGCCTGTGTGAATAACCCTCTTCTGGTACCTGAAGGCCATGCACCTGGTGTACCGAACCCTGGACAAAGAGCCCGTTCCCTCTGTTCTTCCCGCCTCGCTCATCCCACCGTCCAAACGCAAGAAGGCTACAGGATCCTTATCCAGCATGGCCCCCCCATTACCAGGGAGCCCTCCACCACCTAAAGATAGCCTGCGCTCCACCCCCTCACACGGGAGCATGAACTCACTAAACAGCACCGGCAGCCTGTCCCCCAAACACACGCTCAAATCCACACAGGTACGCACAGGTGTACACACACACACACACACACACACACACACAGGTACTCACACACACACACACACACACACACAGGTACTCACACACACACACACAGGTACTCACACACACACACACAGGTACACACACACACACACACGTACACATACACACGCGCACACACACACAAACACACACAGGTACACACACACATACACACACACACAGGTACACACATACACACACACAGAGGTACACATACACAGGTACACACACACATATACACATACACACATACACACACAGAGGTACACACACACACACACACACACACAGGTACACACATACACACACACAGAGGTACACATACACAGGTACACACACACACACACACACACACACACACACACACACACACAGGTACACAGGTACACACATACACACAGGTACACACACACACAGGTACTCACACACACACACACACAGGTACACACGGACACACACAGGTACACACACACACACACACACACAGGTACACACACACACACACACAGGTACACACGGACACACACCCAGGCAGACAGGTACACAGCACACACTTGTACAGATCCTCATGTCTTTATAGACACACACTCCCTGTGCCTGTTGCAGGTTTCTTTTTATTGACTCTCCCTAAGGGAAGGTGATCAATGTTTCATAGTGGGATCATTAAACCTTGATTCTGGCTTTTAGTAATGAATACTTTGAGCTTTGGTTTAGGTGCAGCTCTGTTACACTGTGTAGTATTGTCTGCTAAAAGCCCTCTAAATAATTCATCCATTTCCTTCAAACGGATCACTAGCACTCAGTGAACTGGGTGGTGCCAGCAGCAGACAGAGGACGCTACGATGACATCTTCCTCAAAACGGATGCCGACCTTGACGGCTTTGTGAGCGGCCATGAAGTGAAGGAGATCTTCATGCAGTCAGGCCTTTCTCAGAACCTCCTGGCACACATATGGTGAGAGAAACGGGGAGTTATTTTAGAGTGGAGTTTCCCTGTAAATGCAGCGGTGCAGTTGATTTGTAATTCAGCCCAATCAGTATGATCGCATTCTCAACTGCGCTTGCAACTTAAGCCTAATCCATACAAACGGCTCGGTGTGGTGATGTGGTCAGAATCCTCTATCGTGCTCGATGTGACGTTATGTCATAGTAACAGTTTATATTACAATAAAGCAATGTCTGTTTCATGACAAGAATATCATTTATTTATTTAAACCTTTAACTTCTGAAATATAACAGTTACAGACCGAAACATAAACAAAACATAAAACGTTCAACCTCACAGAATCAGCAATAGGAATATAAGTGGATAATGATAACCCCAATTAACAAATGAGACCCAAATATTATTGTATTATATTCATTGAGAAGAAGGGTCCAATATTATATATGAGTGACAAAAGTATGTGAACCTCTAGGTTTAGCTAATCTGAGCAACGAGTTTCCATGCGCTTGAGTACTTGGAGATCTTTGGAAAGCTCCAGGTTTCCTATGCGCTTAATTCCAGGCTTGTCAGATTCCATGAGAGAAAAAAAAGCAACCAGGTCTACGGAAAGGAGCCCAAAATTCAGTTCTATGCCATTTTATTAGTATTATTTTCCCAAAGCAGCTTTACATCGATACGTAAACATCGTCGCAAATTGGATTCTGTCGTCCCTAATGAGCAAGCCAAAATGGCGACAGTGGCAAGGAGAAACTCCCTGAGATTAAGAGGAAGAACCCTCGAGAGGAACCAGACTCAGAAGGGAAACCCCACCCTCATTTGGGTGATAAACATAATTAATATATTATTATATAATAAAACGTTTCAATGAAAACATGCAGTGTTTGTATGTAGGGACGGGAGAGGGAGCGTTTTCAGCGCGGCTGGTCGTTCCGTCTGATATCATCTCCCACAGCAGGGTCACCGCTGGAGCTAGGACCTCGGCAGAAAGAGGAAATGAATTAGACCAGAAAAGAAAAAACCCAAAACTTAAGAGATACAACTACTACAGTGTGAGAGGCTGACAAAAAGCCCAAAAAGCTGCAAGCCACAACTACAGTGTTTATAAGTGACTTTAGAGAAAAATAGGACCATAGTCTCTTAGAATAGGTGGACCTGGCAACCGGGTTTGGTTCTGCTAGCCACTGACAGCCAATTATGTTTGCACGCTCAGACCGATTGAGATCAGAGTAAGAGAAATCTGATTACTGATATTAAATCCGGGCAGCACGGGGACTCGGTGGGTAGCAACACTGCCTCCGAGCAAGGGTTCAGTCCCGGATTCAGTCCCAGGGTGGAGCGGCCTGAGTCTGTGTCTTCCCCGTGTCTGTGTGGTGTTTAATCCGGGTACTCTGCTTTCTTCCGCGTGTTAGGTTTATTGGTGACTCTAAAGTGGCCCTTAGTGACTGTGTGTGTGTGTGTGTGTGTGTGTGCGTGTGCGCCCTACGATGGATTGGCGCCCCCTTTAGGGTTGTTCCTGCCCTTGCACCCAGAGTTGCCAGGTGGGCATGGATGGACCCAAACCGAGGGAATCAGAATATTCATTTAGATGAGCAGTAGAAAAATCTCACAACTGCAGAAATGATAATGAAGTTCATGCCTTCACACCTCGCATCTAAAAATGGTCAAAAGTGCATTCGAGTCAAGTCCGATTTATGTCCATAGCGCTTTTTGCAACGGACCATTGTCTCAAAACAACTTCTAACATCTAAGGCCGATCCCATACTGAGCAAGCCAAGGGCGGCAGTGGAAAGGAAAATCTCCCTAAATGTTACAGCGCAAGGAAGGAACTTTGGGAACCTTATCTAGGCAGAGTGTGCAGTAATAGTTCAAAAAGCAAAAACGAAGTAAATATGAACAGATAAGTAAAACGTTGAATTGGCATACCAGCATTGTTCACGAGTTTGTTTTCGAGTTTTGTAAACCCTCACAAAGTGAGACATGAAGTATGAATTGGGTGTCACTAATGGCTCAAACGGGATGTTCTAAAAGGGAAATGTCGAACTGATTTTTATCCAGTGTTGTAAAACAAAGTTAAAACGGATGAAACATGGAATTGAATGGATCTGTATTTCTTTGTCATTCGATACTGAATGCAGTGCTGTGTTGTCCTGTGTTTCCTTGCTGTTCGTCCAGGGCTCTGGCAGACACACGCCAGATAGGAAAGCTGACCAGAGAGCAGTTTTCCCTGGCTATGTACTTCATCCAGCAGAAAGTTAGCAAAGGACTGGATCCTCCACAGACCCTGAGCTCAGACATGATCCCTCCATCAGAGAGAGGAACCCCTGTGAGTTTGGCTGCCAGCACGAGCGCTGTTCGTTTTGAGCCAGAGAGCAGAGATGAAATTACGCATGGGTTTAAATAGTAAATAGAGTTTTCAGCAAAATGTGTGTTCAGTGTTTCCATGCATCTCTGATCGTTTGCTTTTTGTCTCTCGTAGAATCTGCCCGGGTACATGACGCCCGTTGGTTCGGAGATGGCCGCCCTCACAGAGATGCGCAGAGTGAGTCCAGGTTCTGGTTTTGCGCTCCTTTTCGTTTGCTGTCCGCACATGCCTGAACATGAACATTTCCAGTGGTCTGATCTTCACGCGTGCTACAATAAACAAGGAAGAACCACGAAGAGCAGGGGAACGTCCGGGTCTAGGCGGCGGACTTTCTGTTAAGGACTGTGGTTTGCTGTAGGGGCTTTTTGTATTCCGATTGCATCGTTTAACATTAGCTCATAGTCAACGCTTGAGCAGACTGTAGCCAGCTTTGCCTTCTTTTTAACCTCCTTTAACGGTACACGTTCTCTCGGTGTGATCTTTACGGGACAGCCGCTTCTAAGCAGGCGCAGAACAGTCCTATATTTTTGCCAACAACTTCACCGATGAATAACACTTCTTCCGTCAGTGCCATCCTAAATTTAGGGCAACCCCCTGTGCCGTTTTTAACGTTAGGGCGACCCCCGGTGCCGTCTTAACTTTAAGATGCCCCTGGTGCTGTCTTATTTTTAGGGCGACCCCTGTGCCGTCTTAACTTCAGGGTGACCCCCATGCGTCTTCACTTTAGGGTGTCCCCGGCGGCATCTTAACGTTAGGGCGACACCTGTGCCGTCTCAACCTCAGGGTGACCCTGATGCTGTGAAAACCATGGATGTCCCCGCCCCCCACCCCGACCCCGTGGCATTGTAAATGTAGGGCAGTGCTGGTGCAGTTTGACCAATTTAGGAGTAAACTACAAAGAGATTTCTCTTTTTTTTTTTTTGCTAATGCCTTTCCTGTTAGTCCTCACACCCAGTGATGAATATCAGTATGAATATCTATGAATCTAAGGTACTGCCATAAAAGCCCCGTCCCTTCAGGTCACTGCAGCCGAAATTAGAAGCGCTCTCGGTTAAGGACGCGCATTTTCCCGTGTCGAATCGGGCAGGAAACCTCACTGAAACGCGTGAGCCTTCGCTCCTCGAGATCCATGGCAGGCCTGAAGATGAACGGATCAATTTTACAAACACAGCTCCAGATCACCTGCCTGAACGTTTAAAGCCGTTTCAAGTTTCCCATCTGTAGCCCCAAGTTAGGATCTGGGGTCGAGGTGGAGGTCGAGTACAGGAGCACAGTACACATGTTCTCCTAATTTAGTTCTCCTTTATCATTAATCCGCTCGATCCAGGTCGGGAACCAGCTGCCGTCTGTGCACGGAGCTTCATGAACGCTCGATTTAACCCCCGATGTCTGCGCGCATCAAAACATTGTTTAGAATTATTAGCCGTTTCTGTTTGAACAGCGTGAATTTCATTGTGTGTGCATGGAGAGAGAAATCACAACCCAGTTAAACGAGCCAAACCTTGTTTATTCAAACCAGGCAGCTGCACGCAGATTTGTTAAATGAAACTCATAATGAAGCATTATTATTGTGGGTTTGGGTTTCTAATTGCGAGACAGATGTGCGCACCGATGTGTTTTCCGCATGTTTAGAACAGAAACGTAATTTTGCTTCACATCGTCCCTGGAGTAACCAAACCACGGCCAGGCCATGGATCCAGTACCGTATCTGACTGGACACACGAGCTTGAACAATGGCCGAAATGTCAGCCTATTAGAGTGGAAGTGAAGTAGCCGTGGTCGTATTGTCACTCTGTACTGTATGTTAAACCTGCGGTTTACTCCCAGCTCATAAACCTTTTTATTTTTTTCCCCACGTTTGTTGCTGCTGATGTTCTGTACTTAAATCAGACATTAATATACAAGTCATGGGTATGTAAAGTTAATAATTAAAAAAACGACTACAAATGCTTTTAATAGCCGTAGCGCCAGAGTTGTGCAGAAAAGCATTTGTGCGAGCCCAGTGAGCGCTGTGAGTGGTGCCGTGCCGTGCCGTGCCGTGCCTTCCCACTTTGTGAAAACATGCAGGTGAAGCCCGAGTGTGTTCTCCTCCTCTGTTATGGTGCTTTTCCCGTGTGCCGTTTCGTCCCTGTCCCATCCGATGGGCGCTGCGGAGTTTTACCGGACCCTCCGTAGGCTGAGCCTGGTGCGTTTGTGTTGCGTCTCCCCTTGTAGGACAGTTCCAGTTCCGTGGGATCGGGGGAATTCACGGGAATCAAGGAACTGGATGATATCAGTCAGGAGATCGCTCAGCTGCAGAGGTATTTACGTCTTCCTCTCAGAGATGTGTTTCCATGTTTCCTCTCGCTAGCGCATGGATATCGTCTGGCTGATTAATCGCACTGACAGGAGGCTCACAAAAATTAGGGGACGTTTCAAAATCAGTTCTCCTGCTATGAAATATCCCCTCATTTTTGTGAGCAATGTATGTGCGCTGCAGGGCACAACACCACCCCCTGCTGGTGACACTTTGATACGGTAATTGGGTATGATCGGGTAGTTGGAGAAGCGTTGGTGTGTGTGTGTGTGTGTGTGTGTGTGTGTGTGTGTGTGTGTTGGACTGGTGGGGAGGGGTGGGGGGTGGAACCTTTAACTGGTGCCTTTCTTTGCCATTTTAATGTTTGCTTTTTAAAAAAAAAAAAAAAGTCCATTCCTCCTCCTACCATCACCAGCTGTGTCTTTTTCAGTCTTTAACACCCCGTTCTTTCCCTGACTGAGTCTCTGACACAAAAATTAGGAACTCTGGGTACTGCTACTGATTTAAAATGCAGGTAGAAATGAAAGTTTGCTGGTGGTGCCGAATGAGTTGTTGCCCCCCGCCGCCTCGTCTTCCCCTCCTGTCTCACGTTGACGTGTGCGTTTTATAAAAGCCTTTTGTTCTCGTCACTCGCTCTTCATGCTGCCACAGCGCTCTCGCTTTTACTCCCTGGGACATGCTCAGGTAAAACTCCCTCGGCCGTTTACTTTTCTTTTCTGTGACCGTGCGTACAGAGGAGTTTAGTCCAAACGTTTCAACCGTATTAACCTTCTGCTTCCCGTCTCTGTGTTTGGTCATCAGGGAGAAATACACACTGGAACAAGACATCAGGGAGGCAGAAGAGGCCATCAGACACAAAACCACCGAAGTTCAGGCACGTCAGACTGTTTTTTTCCCTTCAGTTCAATTCAAACTGATTTCAATGGAGCTTTTTATAACGGAGCGTCGTCTCAAAGCACCTTAACAATCTCATAGGATCTTAAAAGGCCAATCACAGATTGAGCAAGCCTAGGGCGACAGTGGCAAGGAAAAACCAAATATAGGAAGAAACCTTGGGAGGAACCAAGACTAAAAAAGGGACCCGACCTCCATGAGTTTGTATTAATAGTCAAATTAAATAAATGGTATCAGTACAAAACTAGGATTCTGATTTGTGCTTCATTAGGCGTGGGACTGTGGTAGCCTAGCCGCAAAGGTACTAGACTCTAAATCAGAAGGTCCAGGGTTCCAGTTGTCATTTAACAACTGATTATACCCACATAGATCTACCTTATACATGTACAACAAAAAGGGGTACTACGACAAAATAAAATAAAAGAACATCTGAAGATTTAGAATCCCCCCCCAACAAAATAAAATAAAATAAAATAAAATAAAAAAACATCTGAAGATTTAGAATACAAACAAAATAAAATAAAAAGAACATCTGAAGATTTAGAATACAAACAAAATAAAATAAAATAAAAAAACATCTGAAGATTTAGAATACAAACAAAATAAAATAAAATAAAATAAAAAGAACATCTGAAGATTTAGAATCCAAACAAAATAAAATAAAATAAAAAGAACATCTGAAGATTTAGAATCCAAACAAAATAAAATAAAATAAAATAAAAAACATCTGAAGATTTAGAATCCAAACAAAATAAAATAAAATAAAATAAAATAAAAAACATCTGAAGATTTACAATACAAACAAAATAAAATAAAATAAAATAAAATAAAAAGAACATCTGAAGATTTAGAATCCAAACAAAATAAAATTAAATAAAATAAAAAAACATCTGAAGATTTAGAATCCAAATAAAATAAAATAAAAAAAATCTGAAGATTTACAATACAAACAAAATAAAATAAAAAGAACATCTGAAGATTTAGAATCCAAACAAAATAAAATAAAAAAAATCTGAAGATTTAGAATTCAAACAAAATAAAATAAAATAAAATGAAAAAAACATCTGAAGATTTAGAATCCAAACAAAATAAAAAAAAAACATCTGAAGATTTAGAATACAAACAAAATAAAATAAAATAAAATAAAAAGAACATATGAAGATTTAGAATCCAAACAAAATAAAATAAAAAAACATCTGAAGATTTAGAAACGTTAGAGTTTGCATCTCATTTGTTAGCAGTGTATTTAAGGCGCTTTGGTTAAGGGCGTCTGCTGCCTAAATAAAACAGTAAAATCAATAGCTAGATGAAATGGATAAATAAATGGATTTATAAAAGCTAAAGTTACGAGTCTGATTTGAAAATGCAGCGAGAAAAAAAGTAAAGTTCAAATGCAAGTTCTGAGCGCAAACACCGTCTGATATCTCCACCAGGCGTCCAAATCGATTAGATGAAGTGTCTCTCTTATTCTAACTATGTTTGTAACTCCGTTAAACGTCATGGTCTTTCTTCTGGTTGCCATAGCTGCTTAAATCCCCTATATCTCAAAAGCGCGGACTAAATCGAACTCCTTTTGATTTACCGCCGTCGCTTTTCACGCTGTTCTACGAAAATCAGCTGATCCCGAAACTCTCTGGTCTTCAGGAGATGCAGAACGATCTGGACCGAGAGGCGTGCGGCCTGCAGGAGCTGGAGGCTCAGAAGCAGGACGCTCAGGACAGACTGGACGAGATGGACCAGCAGAAAGCCAAGCTAGAGGACATGCTGAACGAAGTGCGGCAAAAGTGCCAGGAGGAATCTCAGATGGTGAGAGGAACGTCAGTACCGTCCTCATAAGGGGTCCGAGGTCTAGTTTATATATACTGCCCACAGAAATTTGGGGGGGGGCGTGTCCCGTAACGAAATATCCCCTGATTTTTGTGAGCAGTGCGGTAAAACCTGCCAGATAACTATCTCACGGTCTTAAAGGTTTCTGGATCGAGTTTGTTTAATCTTCATCACTGTTTGTAACAGGAGTAACGTTATAATGACACAACACACTCTCTCTCTCTCTCACACGCACGCACGCACGCACACACACACACACACACGCACACACTGGGGCTATTGTAGAGAACATTTTAGAGACCGACAAAACCATCCTGGCTATTTCATTGTTTCTTATAATAACCACCAGGTGTCGCTGTGGCTCAATTTTGGTTCTACATTATTAGTGTAATCTACGTTCGTGGCCATCATTGCCGGATTGTGGTGTTTAATACTTCAGTGTGTGTATTTATGTATGTGCTGATAAATCATGACGATATATAATAGCGATTTATCGCAAGTTACTTAGTATGAAATGCATTTTTTATGCATGAACACACGACATTATAAAGCTGAATATTTTCCAAAAAATGATGTACGTTTTAATATGAGCCAGTTGCTCGGCTTTCCTTGTCTTCAGTTGCCCCATAAATTCCCTATTTTAATAAATGCCCGATGAGGTTTCGATGAGTTTAGCGACAGCATAGGAACGTCATTCGAGCTGTCATGCTGATTATATGGTTTGTTATGGAAAAAAATTACATAATTGGGAACAAATGGGCTCGGGCTTTTATTTTTCGCATTACATGTACGAACCAAAAAAAAAACAAACACCTGCCGGGTGGGGGTGGGGTTAGAAATTAGATTTCATGGTTGCGTTTGCGTGTGCGTACCTGTTTTCAGATCTCGTCCCTGCAGAGCCAGATCCATTCTCAGGAGTCGGACCTGCTGAACCAGGAGGAGGAACTGAGCCGGGCCAAAGCTGACCTAAGTCGCCTGCAGCAGGAGGAGAATCAGCTGGAGCAGAGCCTGCAGGCTGGAAAGATCCAGCTCGAGACCATCATCAAATCTCTCAAAGCCACTCAGGATGAGATTAATCAGGTAACGTGTTCTAACGACCGGTGTCGGAATGTACAGGGTGAGTCAGAAGTCACAGGACACGCCCTGGACTTTTCCAAAGGCCCCCAAAACCATTGTCGTGGTTTCTTGGTCGGCCCACCGTCCCGGTTTCTCCGAATTTTGGCTATGAGGGCTGTTACAGTGCTGTGTGGAAAATGTTCTGATCGTTCACTTCACAATCATCAGTTCCATCTTCACTTACCTGTGGCGAACAACTAAAGTTTTCAACACTGAGTTTCTGATTGCAATCGATTTCCGGGACACCTGGGCCACCACGGAGGACGGGTCCCTTTTTGAGTCAAGGTTTCTTCCTTTTACTTTCAGGGAGTTTTTCCTTGCCACTGTCGCCCTAGGCTTGCTCAATTTAGGATTGGCCTTTTGAGATCATATAAGATTCTAAAGCTGCTTTGAGACGACGCTCTATTGTAAAAGGTTATATAGAAATACATTTGACTTTGATCTGCTACGTGTCCACCTTCCCAGTGGAAAAAAACTCACCCCTGATCCATTGTGGCAGCTTTCAAGATATCAGTCATGTTCCGGACATGGCTTAAAAGGCAGGCCCTCTCGCCCCTTACTTACTGGGGTATTCACATATGCCACTTTCCATTTTGTTCCTGAAATAAACCGAGATGACACACCCTGTAGATGAGGCTTGGTTCAGCTGGTACAGGGCGGACCTAAACTTTGGAGAAGGTTTCAGAAAAGTTTGTTCTCATTTAGCAGAGCGACTTTCAACTCGTACAGGTTTACAATCCAAGCAATTGTGGGTTAAGGGCCTTGCTTTTTTTAATTACTGCATCCCAGCCACCGCGTTTGTACTCAAGTCCACTAGGTGGAGATGTTTTCATAATCAAGTGGCAGCGTCCTCAACATGAGAGGTCTTCCACAGGATTAAGGACGGAGCTCATGGTCAGTGTGCTTTCAGAATGATCGAGCTCATCAGACCTGGCACCAGAACTAATTAATAAATCATTAATCATGGGGAAGCTTGGCGATTTTAAACGTGGCTGTTGCGTCACGTGGTTAGCGCTTAGGTTAATAAAATCCTGTCCCGCAATACACGTTAAATAAAATGTATATCGCTGGCTTTATATGTTATAGTTTTACTTTGGCAATATTATTATACTCGTCGTAATGTTATTTCTTGTTTAATGAATCGATCGTAGTCTATATATAGACTTGTGTCCTGTTTTCTGTGTTATAATTCAATCAGATCTGTTTATGTACATTTTAAACGGTTACTGTAAACACGAATTATGTAACTTTTGTAGAATTTTCACATATATTTACATCTAAGCCTCCCAAGCAGGTCCAGTCACTTTTTGCAGCTCTGGTCCACCTAAGGCTTCTCCCTTGTAACCGTTAGGGAGTTTTTCCTTTTCGCTGTCGCCCTAGGCTTTCTCAATTAGGGTTTGGGTTCAGTTGTGGGTTCAACTGTTTCCGCTGTGAAAAGACAAAAGATCGTTCCAGAAAGCAGCGCGACCTGACATGTTGTTGTGCTTTGTGTTAAAGGCTCGCAGTAAGCTGTCTCAGATCCAGGACAGCCAGCACGAGATGAGCAAAAGCATCGAGCAGTACAGCAGCGCTCTGAACGGCACACACGGGGGCAGCATGACCAACCTGGCCGACATGAGCGAGGGCTTTCCCGACCGGGAGAACGGAGGCTTCGGAGTCATGGTGAGAACCACACGCACCTGCTCACTTCCTGCAACAGACGAGCGCCGTTAGGATATGGAACTCTCACGTTAATCGATGTCCCCTTTAGCTGGTCGATCACTGGGGGAACGTCTCAAAACCTGTTCAGGGATCGAACCAAAGTGAATAAGAAAAGTTCTGCTTTAGCTCTGTTAAATAGCTTACAAAAAAGGTGCGATTGTTTGGATCAACAGCTTTCAAGCGTAGCCAAAAGTGTTCAGGAAGTCTGTTACCTGTGTAGAGCTCATGACCTCATCATCTTCCTGTATTTATACCGCTGTGCTGTTTTATCTGGTTGATCTGACAAACAGGTGACTGGCTGTAGCCGATCTAATCTGTTTGCAGCGCCTGGCGTTACCTAGGCGACCGTGAACTGTTTTTAACAGCGTATTCTACTTTACGTTACGTGGTTATATTATACGGTTCTGTGGAGGACAGGGATGCCAGGTGTTTTGTTCCTACTCGGCTCCAGGCACACTAGTTAAAGCCTCGCTTCCGCTTACTGGCTTGGCTGTGTGGTGTTTTGGAATGTTGTCCCTGTGGGCACGAGGGCGTCCCTGCCAAGGTCGCCCCGAGTTTGCGACGGGGACACGCTCTGACAGATCTGTGTGAAGGGTGTGTGTGAAAAGTGCTATAGAAATGTCTTTAAACATGCCAAATCCCTGCGGTTTCCGTATCCTGATTCCTCTCTAGTGAGATATCGTATATGATGATGGTGTTCGAAGCCCTCTAATAACAGCGTCATTACGTCGTGCATCGGGTCATCGTCCTACCAATACCAAAAAATGTAATATATAGCAATTATGTATCGTAGCATCGCCGACCTTAAACATGCTTAAAACACGACCGTGACCATGGCATTTCCCGGGAAATAACAGGAAGGTTCAGGTTTACATGACTGGGTTTACTCCAGGTACTCTGGTTTCCTCCCACAGCCCAAAGACATGTGTGTTAGGTTAATTGATGATGCAAAATTGTATAATATATACAGTCGAATCCGGTTAATGGGAGCAGCCGCTTATTCGGACCGAATCCTAAAGTACAGAAACAAATCCTATTAT
>JAUZST010051183.1:0-24783 GCA_034779995.1 Parotocinclus haroldoi | reverse complement strand
TGTGTGTGTGTGTGTGTGTGTGTGTGTGTGTGTGTGTGTGTGTGTGTGTGTGTGTGTGTGTGAGAGAGAGAGAGTGTATGTGAGAGGAGAATGTCAGTGATAGATGGACTGCGGCGTGCTCTGCAGATCTATGACTTTGCCCGGCTGCACTACAAACTTGCCACTGTCTGATCTGCTGTTTCAATGTTTCACTCCCAGCTTCCCACAGGCAAGCTCAGTGAAAGAAAGGCAGACAGAGAGAAAGGAGAGGAAGAGGCCAGGAGGAAGAGAAAGAGACAGATTGGCCAGGAGTGCTTTTATAACAGATGAGACACAAAGAGCTGATTCAGTGCTCGTCCTGCACCTGCCTCCACACACTGTACAAAAACAACCCACACTTCAATGTTACTACCACCAATGTTCTCTTACTAGGCCTGTTCAGAATTTAAGTTTTCACATGAAATGTATATTAATATATAACTCTGTTCCTCCTCCAGATGTGCAGTAATACACACAAAAATGTTATAAACATATTAGAAACTATTAAGTGTACACCTATCAGCTGAAGTACACTGCACTCTGCTTATTCACACACTGTAGATTTGTCCTATCTCTCCTTTCCACAAACAGGTTCAGTCACACATACATTTCATACATAAATACTGTGTGTTTTTGAAGCCAAGTAAGTCAGCTGAGTGAGGTGGCTGAAGCTCCCCTTTGTGAGCGCTTGCTTGTATTAAGAATAGGCCTTTCACCAGGATGCGAGCTGTTACCACCCTGTGAGCTCTTTGGAGACTGATGTACTCTTTTCAGGTGGCATCTGCAGCAAATACGCCACTTCCAGGCGCACACACAGACACACAGCACACAAATAACTAGCGCAAGTGTGATTAATGTGAATGTTGACCTCTGAGACAAAACGAGACAAACGGTGAAAGTCAGTTTGTGTGTGTTTGTGAGAGAGAGAAAGAGTTTAATAGTGAGTCTGATCATGTGCAGAATACAAAACTAAGCGAATGTGAAGAATACACTTTTGTGGGGGCTTTACCAAATGGTGTACACTGATCACACTTGTCACATTTTTAAAAATCCCCTGTAGAAATGAATACTCTGTAGTTTGCCATTACTTTACTGTAACATATATTGAAAATTTCTATTTAATAGTTTACACCAACAACCAGTCAGATTACTTTACTTTAAAGTAAAGCTTGCAACTGACTTATGGTATCCTAATGCCCTTTGCTTGACCATAGCCATAGTACAACTCCAGTTATTGTACAAACCTTACAGTACATATAACTAGCTGAAGTGTTCAGTATCATATTGCAATTTCATTCTGTTTTACCATTTAAATGGCAAGTGTCACAATATTTCTCTTTCCTAGGAAATTCTTACAGTATAATATCATCCAAGAATGGTTTATGCATCCTTAAGGTCACTCTCTTAGTGGTTATTTGTGTTACTGTTACCTTTCTAGCTGCTTAGACTAGTCTGGACATTCTCCCCTGAACTCTGGCTTCAAGAAGGCATTTTCACCCAAACTCTCCCTGCCACTTGGTGGATATTTTTTCCTTTTGGTAAATTCTCTGTAAACCCTATATATGGCTGTGAATAGCATTAGATCAGCATTTCAGTTTCTGAAATACACAGACCGGCCCGTTTAGCACAAGCAGTTCTACCACATTCAAAAGCACTTAGTACTACTGTAGGTTGAATTTTCTCAATTCTATGGACATGCTCATTCTTATTTTAAAACCAGCAGGGAGATATGAGATAACTGTTACGTAAATGAATTGGGTGGAAGCGGATTTCAGTGGCAACCTGTGAAGCTCTAGTGAATGCCCAAGAGAGTTTAGGCAGTGCTGGAAAATAATGGTGGTCACAAAAACATATTGGCAGTGGTATAGACATTAATGGCTGTGTCTTAAGTTATTTTGAGGACACAGCAAATGTCCACTGTTATACAAGCTGTTGACTGACTACTTTTACATTGTACTAAAGTGTCATATCTTCAGTGTCCTCCCATGAAAAGCTATAAAATTAGGTACAAAATGTGAGGAGTGTATTACATACTGCATATATACACTGCTCACAAAAATATATCCCCTAATATATATTCTAATTATTGTGCACTCTATATATATATATATATACACTGCTCAAAAAAATAAACTTCTTGTCTTTGGTGAGTATTCATCCGCTGAGTAAATACGCTATTGTAGTGTTTTTAACTGTTGAATATTCCAGCAACACGCAGAAGTTATTGAACGTTCTCTTTACTTTACACGCCATACATCACTCTCATATCACACATGCTTCGTCTGTACTGAGCTTACAGCACGTCATATCCTACACATTGAGTAGATACAACAGCTATTTACTGTAAATCGTAATATTTTATCATTTATAACATACCTTTATTGTTTTTTTAACCCACGAAACAGCGAAAATCCACAATATATATTTTCCATTAATATTTTTGAAAACCCGTGATGTACCATATATATATATATATATACCACACTAAACGATATGCAACTAGAGTAGACAATTTGTAAAAACATATTTGGATTCAGTGTGGATATTTGTAATTTTCAAGAAACCAGTGTTATTACATCACAATCTTGGTAGATCTTTATTATATCCTGGGACTGTGGAAATACACCCTGTACAAGTTCTCCTCCAGTTCTCTTTGTAATCATTTTCATGACACCATGAAAACTATGCTGTTGTGTTATTACATTAATACTTCCATGTTTAATATGTACATCACATTTTATTAACTGTTTTTCTGTTTAAAATGTGCATAAAAAGAGAGGGGCACATGGAGGCTATTATTGTGATCGTTGTTTGTGTGTAGAGACCGTTTGCTTGGAGCTGTAGGGTCAGAACTGTGAGATTAGCTCTGTAATGGAAGTAATATCAGCTTTTATATATCTGACTTTCACACCTTGGCCTCGAGTTGACATGGAGCAACTAGACTTGAAAAAATTGCAGGTGTTAATAGAACATTGCCAATGTATTGGACTTCTCTGGACAACAGTACCTTAATGCTGCTAAATAATAGAATAGCTGTGGATTGCAGGATCGGTGTCCTGCATTCTCAGTGTATTCTCTTTAAACACACAGGGCAATCATTCCTACAGGTATAAAGGATACATAGATTTTAAATGTTATAAGATTTTAAGAAATCCATACTCACAATTGAAGTTTCCCATTAAATGATAAAACTTTACATACCTATGTGTAATGCAGCTTTCAATATCACACACATTTACATTCACAGTTTTGTGAGTCCTCCACTCAAAATTCACCAAAGCCCAATCAACCTAGAAATAATTTTTTGTTGTCATCAGAAACCTTCAACTTCTAAACACTTTTTTTAAAGACAGTTGTTTTTATCCACTGAGTCCTTGCACGATTTAATTCTGGTTAAATCACCAGTGCTGCATATGATCAATATCAAAGTCAAAGGGTAAAAGGTTGTTAAGTATTTATACAAGCCCAATTCTATTGAAGTTGGGATGTTGTGTAAAATATAAAAAAACTAAAAACAATCATTTACAAATCCTTTTCAACCCATATTCACACTACAAAGACAAGATATTTAATGTTGAAACAGATAAACTTTAAAGATTCACTCATTTTGCCTGCAACACTTTCCAAAACAGTTGGTAAATGGGAAACAAAAGGCTGGGAAAGTTGAGGAATGCTCAAAAAAAACATATTCCACATGTGAACAGGTTAATTGGAAACAGGTGAGTCTCATGGTTGGGTGTAAAGGAAGCATCCATGAAAGGCTCAGTTGTTCACAAGCCAGGATGGAGCAAGGTTCAACACTTTGTGAACAATTGCATGAGCAAATAGTTCAGTAGTTTAAGAATAGCGTTTCTCAATGTGCAGTTGCAAGGGATTTAGGGATTTCATCATCTACAGAGAGAAATCTCATCAAGTAAGCAGCAAGGCCAAAAACCAACACTGAATGCCCGTGATCTTCGATCCCTCAGACGGCTTTAAAGTTACTGCATTAAACATAGACATCAATTTGTAATGGACATTACCACATGGGCTCAGGAACACTTCAGAAATCCATAGTCAGTGAACACAGTTTGTCGCTTCACCTACAAGCACAAATTAAAACTATCATGCAAATCAAAAGCCATATATTAGCAACAAACAGTAATACAAGGCTTTTCTGGGCCTGAGCTCATCTGAGATGGACTGAAACAAAAGGTAAAGGTGTCCTGTGGTCTGAGTCCGAGTTCACATTTCAGATGGCATTGCAAGACAATGCCAAGCCACATTCTGCACGTTACAACATTGTAACTTCATAATAAAAGAGTGCTGGTACTAAACTGACCTGTCTAAGCACAGTAACATGTTTCCACCTACCTAGTCGATTCAGTTCCCTATTACTTTAAGCCCTCTCAAGTCCACAAACATTCAAAAATATTTTGGCTGCTTAGTATAACGGTTTGGTTTGCATTTGGTTTGGTTTGAGTGGGGCTCCACACACCCCACACTAATACCCATATTTTTGGATGTTGTTTTTGGTGTCCATAAACTTTTGCATACTTTAGGTTGTAATGTATGTTAAGCTGAAGTATTAGACGTGCAGGATGATTAAGCTACAAAAAGTAAAGTAGTCGCACTAGAAATTCTGATTATAATAGGGTAGAGTCAGTATCTAATTTGACTGACAATCCTCCACCTGCCATAGTTTGCGAATGCAGAGAGCCAATTCAAATGATGAATGAAATGATTTGTTAGGATAATCACAGGGGAAAATACCAAGCAAAATAAAGTCTAACAGTTCAGAGTTCAAAACTACATAAATAATTATATTAGGCAGATAATCTAAAACATTAGGCAAAAATAAAAGTCCAATAACTAGAGCTCATGCACAAATTAGTATAAAAAAAGAATGAGGAACACATGAAAGGACAAGGACATCCAGAAATGTCAGGATAGCTTAGGGTCACTTCATTACTGCAGTTCTCCATAGGGAATGATCACAAGTACTGGGCATGCAGCTAAAATTGCTGAAATCATCTACTGGGCAACGGAATCAATCTGGACAACACAGATAGTCTTAGAAGCAGTATACAGTAGTGCTGGAGGTATGAATGCATGTTTGGAAACAACAAAAAAGAACACATTGACCTGCATGATGCAAACTCTTAATGCTGGGGATTGGGCCTAGTCTGGCATGTGCTCAGTTGAACAGTGCAGGTGGATACCACGTGTTTACCGGATTCACAGAAAGGCACAACAGAAGCTCTCCGCTACAGTGACCGTTGAAAAAAGGTTGTTGAAAGGCTGCAAGTTTTCTATCTTTGGCAGCAAAAGAAGTAGAAAAAGAAGTGTGAAGCCATCCCTAAATACTTACGTGATGAGGCATATCCATACAGTGTAAGTCAGTACCTATGAATAGTGAATAAATAGAATGATATTGTGTGTGATACAAGACTGGGTTTGACACAAGCAGAGTCAAAAACAAAGACTGTTTATTTCACAATATTCAGACAAGAAGGCAGAATCGTAAACAGGAACACTCTCAAGATCATGCACTGGAAGGCAAAAAACAGAAGGCAAAAAACTTTAAAATTAGATGGCTCGCTGCACAAATTAAACATTAGTTTGGTAAATTTCCTTGCAAGGAGGTACCAAGAAAAGTAGGGCGATTCCAATCAGAATTCTGGTGACTGTGAGGATGTGATGTCACCGTGTGGTGAACTCTGGAAGTTGCAGCTCATTGGATCTGTGTTATGAATGGAAGCGTGCTGTTTGACAGTACCCCCCTCCAGACAGTCGGTCTCAGAGAACGCCAGCGAACATCAGGTGTCTTCTCGTTCAAGGGACCTGAACCCACTGGCTTTGAAAGAGGTACATGAAAGGAAGTGCACATATGGAAATAAGCAGGCAGTTAGATATTGCATGGGATAGCATTTATCTTGATTGAATTATTTTAAATGGACCTATATATTTCTGAGTGACATTTTTTCCTCCCTCTAGTAAAAGTCATGAGTAGATACCCAGACCTTGCTGCCCAAATCGTGTTGCCTATGTTGTATGATGGAGTCTGTTGGCTTGTTGTTCAGCACGGCCTCGATGCGCTGGTGGGTCAACTAGAACATCAGGGTTGAGTCCCTTGTGAAAAACAGTGAGGTGACTTGTTCCATCCACTGCTTGCTGACAGAATTCGAAACTCCAGCGCATATTCTATGACAGCCTGCTTCCCTTGATTCAAGGTACATTAACAGTTCTCAGAAGAGAGGTGGTCACAAGAGTAAACAGGGTTATACACAGTACACAAATTAAGTTGTGTGCTAAATTATCTCACAAGAAGGTAGCAAGAAAAGGCCCCATATTGATACAAGGAATCCAGATGATTCCAATCGGAAGACCGATGACTGTGAGCATGCGATGTCACCGAGATATGAAGTTATGTGAAGTCAGAACAAGTGAGTTAAGTTATCCATCAAAATGTGTGTTTTAAGAAGACGTTTCTACTGTCGCTGCTCATCTGTGCTCACCTATGGATATTTGGTGCCTTTGGAAAAAACCATGCAAAATATATTTCCTAATATGGACTGGGTAATTCCCAGTCGAAAGAATGGCGCATTCTTTGATGGAAATAAACACACACACACACACACACACACACACACACACACACACACACACACACACACACACCATGGTCATACATGGTACGGTAACACAAATCAAATATTTAAGTTGCTCTAGATAAGGGTTTACGTTAAATGTTACGGTTGTATCCCCATGGGCTAAACAACTCAAGGTAAAAAACAAGGGTGCAAAGCGTATTCCGCCATCTTGTGGTTAATCGTTGAAAATGTATGTACACTCAGGAAAAACTGTCTACTTGAACTGTATATTTTAATACAATATGATATAGCCTTGATACATGCCCCCCACGTTATCTATGTAAATGTAGTTAGGTTTCACTGACATTCATTATTAATAATTAAACCTGCTAGAGAAAGCAGGCAATTAGAGTTTTGAGGGTCAAATCCATGGCGGATTACTTTTCTCTGTATTTTGCAGTTTGATCATATTAATGCCATTGATAAAAATATGTCCTAATGAATTTGGTGCTACAACTCTTGTCGAAGTTCAAATGAAATAGTAGACATAAGAGATATGACAAAATGAGATGGGGACTAATGTATTATACATAAAGTAAATGCTGAGAAATCCACAACAAACAACACCTTAGGCACCAAATCATAGAGGCATGTGAGAGCATTTCTCCCAAGATTTTCATGCAATTTCAAAACAACTGGATCCTGCACTTTCAGCTCTGTGTTTAGCACCAGGGACAGCACATTAAACACATCAAATAGCTGTGCATCACAGGCAATGTTCCCAGTTGTTGTTGCTTTCTGTGCTTTCTGTGTTGATAACTTTTGAACCACAAGAGATATTGCAAATCACTTTGCATCAGTCAATTTCTGATATAATTCTGGAACACAACCTATGCTAAATGATCACCTTCCCATTGGAAAAATTTGCCGTTGATTCAGTGCCTTGGTGGCCTTGGTGGCCTTCAAGATGGTGGCCATGTTCCTGACATAGCCTAACCCGTTACTTGCTGGGGTATTCAGATATGTCATTTTCTCTTTTGTTTCAGAAAAATGGTGTGTTGAGTCTTTTGACTCAATTTGTACAATATACTATATATTGTTACACATTATTTATTATTTAGAGGAAAACAGCATTTACTGAACAGGCATCAACAAATACCAAGTTTTGTGTGTTGACCTGCTTTCATGCCTTTTTTGTCCTAGCACTCATAATGCTGCTTCGCACCCGGTTCACAACCAATGTTTCCTCATATAACTCCTTATAACTGATATCGCTACAGTTGATTCCTGATGAGGCCAGGATCAACTACAAGAAATTGTTCTACTTTCCAAACTTCAAAGTTTTAATGTTATCTATACTCATTGATTGAATGATTGAATACAGCCCTTACATTTTTGTTCCTGTTTTTATTATATATTTTTATGGGATAAGATATGACACATTAAAACAATGTAAAGTAGTCAGTCTACATTTTGTATAATGGTGTAATTTTGCTTTGCCCTCAAAATAACTCAACTGCTGGCAACAAAAGTAAGTACACCCATAAGTGAAAATGGCCAAACTGTACTCAAACTGTCAATGTTTTGTGTGGCCACCATATTTCCACTGATGATGACATGATGACATCACAGATTTGGTAGAAGTTAGCGTTCCTCCAAATTCTGTTTGAGAATGCCCCACCTATGCTCAATAGGGATTATTTCTGGAGACATGCTTGACCTTCACCCTCAGCTTCTTTAGCAAGGCACAACAAGTGGACAACTTGGATGTGTGTTTGGGGTCGTTATCATGTTGGAATCCCGGTTTCTGAAGGGATTGAGTAATGCTCTACTTCAGAATGTCACATTAATGGTTTCATCAATTGACTGCAGCTCCCCACAGCTGGCAACACTCGAGCAATTCTTGAATGTATATCTGGGCGATGTTTAGCTCACAGTATACACTAACCTACAGCTGCCTTACAACACTGTCCCCACTCTTCCTAAAATGCTGCTTATGAAATATCGGAATACTATATTATTAGATAGAATGTAACTGTTAATAACATGTTCACACTGCTTGTACATCTAAAAGTTAAAACAGTGAAATAAATAAAATGCAAAATTTAAAGCTTTATGCTATGCAATCAGGCATTTTGCTGAATGTGTATTTTACTTTCAGCTTTGTAAATGTATAGAGAAATACTGTTATTATACAGTGGTATACAAATGTATGAGACCATTTTTGAAAAGGCTTGTTTGGATATTAATGGAGAAAAAAATCATAATCCAGTAACTACTTGAAGAACAAAAAAGGTCCAGAAGTATTGTTCGTCATCAACGTTCCTGCACAGTTACTTAACCTATGCATTAATGGGGAATTAATGGGGCACTTCAACACAGAAAAAGTCAAATGTTCATTAACATCACAAGTTGCTCTTTGCAATATTATGAAATCCTGTTAAGATAACAGGGCTCATCAGATGATTTTGCAAATGTGTGGAGTACATTCCAGCTTGAACGAACTCTGTAATTACTCTATATTCAACTTTTTTACTAAAATCATTATGCTGATTAAATTATTTAATTAATTAAATTCTTAAATTATGTGAAAATGTTTAAAATAGAATAGCAAAATAGAAGCATATGAAGTAGCAGACTTTTGTCCCCCACTGTATATAAAATGTCTTCTAACTAAAGATGTCTTAGCAACTTTTTTAGACACTTAAATCTCATGAATTGCTATTGCTATAAAATCACATATAATGCGTTTGCACCAAAGAAACATACTCATTTTTACCACGAGGTGGCGCCATCTATCTTAGTATAATTCAGGTACGGCGTATTAGCGTAATTAAGGGTAAGCAGCCGACTGTAATAAGGCTTAGTCGAACCAATATTTACACAAAACAATGATTCAGAACAATTAAAGTGTGTCATCTATATATGCCAAATGTTAAACTCTTTAATACTTATGTCCAACAGCAGCATGAAATGGGTCTCATATGGATTTCAAAGGGAGGATTTTGTGAATGTACATCATGCCCAAACGGATTGATTGCACATATCATACTCTATTGTTATCTATTTGCAATAGATTTCTGCGTCAACCACATTCCCTGTAGGTGCATCAATAATGCCAGTATTACACAATAACCTAAACAGTAATAAGGAATTCCTTTTAATTCCCTTTAATTCTCAAAAAAACATGCCCTGCAGTAACACTATATATACAAACATTTTATATGTTTTTACTACAGAATATGTGTTAAACAAGAAAAAAGTCATTAAAATTAAATAAGAGATGCTATAAGTGTTATAATAACGACTTTTGCCAGGATCTACATATATCTTCTTTCTCTCAAAGAACATTTAACATTTGTCGCCTTGAGGAGTCAATGCAACTTTAGCTAGGAATTTCAATATAACATTTCTGTTTGTTTCTATTTAATCCATTCATGTATTTGTAAGGTGTAGGGAAAATTATTTATTATTGTTCCTGACTGACTTATGTTCTTTCCAATTAGAAAATTAACTAATTTGACCACTGAGGGCCAAAACAAGCACTATAGCACCATGTCTGTTATTTGACAAAGGTTTTATAAAGCACTGTTCAAAGCTGTATTTTAAAAAAACAAACATAAAATACTCTTTGTTTTTTTTTCAATAACAAATACATACAATAGTATACTGTATATAAGTTAAGGTACGTTGCTGTTACTGTTGTTATCATTATCCACATTTTAGAAGAACTACGTCATTGCCAAATCGTTTCAATCATTTCATGATTAAATTGTTTTATTATGTAATTATCCCCTAGTATTCAAAATGCCCCTTGTATTATCTCTCTTATTATTGTGTCTAATCTGGGAAAGTTAATGTTATTAGCTATGCATAAGCTATGTTATTAACTAAAACTATAATTTCAAGCCTCTTGTTCTCTTCACTAATCATCAGTGCATTCTAGTCATGGAGTCACATTGCCCAGGCCACAACTACTGATTATAAGATTATGATATTGGCAAATGAATATGAGGGCACTTTGATTAAGCTCAAGGATATTTACCCTGCCTATTAGTGGTTATAAGTGCCCCTCTTATTGATGGTTTGAAAGATGAAGCTGCTGGCTTGAGTTCCCAGTCCTCTTCCTCCTCATATTCATTCATCACCAGAACTTAACATTATCTTTTTTCTAACAACTTATCCTTCAGCTCACACAGTACGTACCTAGTTTGCTACTCCTTGACACACACACACAGACACACACACACTTACAGAGTTAACTGTTGATAAATTAGTTAAGAATATAAGCATAATAAACCTAGTATACCTTCCATCCTGTAGAAAGGATGTGTAAACACATATAAATCGAGTCTTCTACCTACTCTAACTATTGTATGATAACACAATTACTTCTCTCATAAAAATATACTGTGTTGCCAGAGGTTTATGGACACAAAAAGTCACTATTTTAGCCAATTCACTACAGTGAAGACAGTGACCTTAGAATTGGTTCTAATAAAAACACTGGTGACCCGCAATATAAGACTTAAATAGATTTCAAGAGATGATGGTTGTAGCAGCAAAGAGTTCACAAACGCCATACTGACACTCATCTTTTTGAATGTAATTTGTAAGTGTCCACAGGATGTTGCCTATCAATCGCCAGTCAACCCCTACACAGCAGTAATTCACCTGGACAGGAGGGTGTATAAATAAGAACATAATGTGACCATAGTATTAGCTATTTGGTTTATGTTTCAATACCATCATGTTACTCTGAGGTAATAATGTCTTTAATTTGTAGAGGTTGTAGTATGTGTAACATTTAATTGTGTTATTTTTATAAATAGATGATCGTGCCAGTCAATTAAAATAAATATTTGTCAGATATTTTACAATAATAATTTATTGTTAATAATCCTGTTCATCTGGATTTTATTGTACACCAGAAAGGTTCTAGTATAGGATGAATGTATATACATCAAGTAATATGTCTGTTTTTTTCTTTCAAATGTGTTGTTTACCAAAAACATCTAGTTCAAATTTGGTGTTTGGTGTCCTTGAACTTTTTTATGCATCACTCTGATTGTGAATGAGCGTCGTTCTACTAGATAACCACGCCTCATGTGGTCTGATAGCGTTTCTGATTGGCTGAGAGGAATGAAGCGGCCGGTAAAAAGCGCGTTGGTTCACGTTGCGCGTATAAATGCCTACAAAACCACCGCGGGAAAAGCAATCAACTTGTTGCTATCGCAAGGACATCGAAGTGTGCGTGTGTGTATGTGAGAGAGTGTGTGTCCGCAGCGTGGGATTTATCCAGTCTTGTGACGGGAGATGATGAATTCCGTGGACACACAGATCCATCACAGCTCTGCCCCCGCTGCGAGTCCACTGCAGCCCAAAAGTGCGCACGACGCGCCGGACATGGCCGCATACTGCGAGAACTTCGTCTATCACCAGCAGAGCGTGGCGGGCGCGCAGAGGCCAAGTGGCTACGGACTGGGAGAGTACGCGGCCACCCCAAACCCTTACCTGTGGCTCAATGGTCCCGGAGTCAACTCCTCCCCGTCCTACCTGCACGGAAACAGCAACCCGTCGTTTATCGGGCCTTCTTACGGCTCCCAGAGACAGTACCTTGCCAACTCGCCAGGATTTGGGGGGCCGGATCTTGGGTGGCTATCCATCGCGAGCCAGGAGGAGCTGCTGAAGCTGGTGCGTCCACCTTACTCCTACTCAGCGCTCATAGCGATGGCCATCCAGAACGCGCACGAGAAAAAGCTCACACTCAGCCAGATCTACCAGTACGTGGCGGACAATTTCCCGTTTTATAAGAAAAGCAAGGCAGGGTGGCAGAACTCCATCAGACACAACCTGTCTCTGAACGACTGCTTCAAGAAGGTGCCACGAGATGAAGACGATCCAGGTGAGTGCGACCTTCTGCGCGCAAAACTGTAGCACTGTATGAAATTAGTTGTTACCACATAACGCACGTGTCAGACTGTATATCGTTTAAGCTATGCACAATGCATATATGATCACAAGAGGCGTAGATCATAGGGAGGAGTAAATGATGAAAATGCCTATAAACCAAAGAAAACTATGTAATACTACATATTCCAGTGCATGGAAGCCGGGCCATAAAAAGCAGCACAGGCTTCAATGAGGGAGCAAAACCTTGACAGGGCGCCAGTATTTCGCAGGGCAAACACACACACGCACACACACACACTCTCTCTTTAGAGACACCAAGTGACCTAACGCGTGTCTTTTTAATGCGAGCGAAACCCACGCAGACATGAGGACCCAATCCGTTTAAATTGAATTTGTAGAAACAGTAAACTCTACCTATAGCCTATTAAAATTTCTAAAGGTTGAAGTGCATTACAGTAGCCCGTTTACATAAAACGTAATCTCTAATGATTCTAACGATCTTATTGTGTTATATTACAAAGGGAAAGGAAACTACTGGACTTTGGACCCGAACTGTGAAAAGATGTTCGACAACGGAAACTTTCGGCGAAAAAGAAAGCGCAGGTCTGATGCAGGCACCGGGCTAAGCAGTGGTACCAAGCCTGAGGACAGCCGAGCGGTAACAGGTGTGAAGTCGTCTGAGAGCGCACATCTGGGTGGGACCATGTCTCCCGAAATGGACACGGCAGCCAATGAAGGCCACAGAAGCGCGTCTCCATCAGGTCCTGCATCAGCGCCCTGCTTCAACAGCTTCTTCAGCACTATGTCAGGAGTGAGCTCGACCTCATCCCCCGCAGTTAGGCAGGGCTCTCTGGGGCTGATCGGAGAGATCTCTAGTAGGAACATAACCGCTCTGAGCCCGTACCACGCCGCATCTGCGCCCGACGCTGCGCCACCCAGTGAGCACAGCGATCCCAGCGTGCACACCAACCGGCCTGCTTACACGAGTGCGTTTGGCGGCGGCCAGAGTGCGCAGTACAACGGCCAATTCTACAACAGTTTCAGCGTGAACAGTCTGATATACCCGAGGGAAGGCACGGAATTATAATGATGAAACTTTCTCTAGGACAGATCTTTTCAAAAGAAATTCTGTAACCTTTCAATAAAACACCCTGCAAGTTCACCGGTGCTGATATAACATATTTACTTTTATGTCCACCATCACTTTAGTGGTTACTTCACTAGTTATAGAAGTAAATTCAGACCTGTAGGTGTTAATTCAACAATGTATGGGTTCATATAACATTGGCTTTCTGTATAAACCGGAGGCAAAGTATAGAAGACACATTTATATATGACATCAGTGAAAGTACAGGCTATTCGTGGTGAACTTTGTGTATTTTGGATCCACCTCATTTTTTAGCTCAAACACGCGTTTTTGTTGTTCTCATCAAGCCTTACATGCACTGTCCATTTTTTTACAGAGCAATGGTTCATCTAATGCAGTACTGGATGATCTGCAGTCATTTTAAAAAAACAACATGAAAGTCTAAATCAAACATTGTTATCATGTTAAATTAGTGCACAAACAACAGTGCACTCAGCTGCATCATAACCCCACTGGGCTTTCACTGTGTACGTTTTGTAAAATATATAGCTATTTTTAAATATTTATATTAAATTAAATATTTTGCAGTCTTTTTTAAAAGACAAAGATATATTTTCTGTTTGAGTAAACAGTAGTCAACTTGCAGACTAGATATGAACTGCCAGTCAGCTGACCATGCAGGCTCACAGGGCCTGTTTCTTTACACTTGAACCTCAGAGAAAGATTTAAGTGCCAGCATTTCCCTGTTTGTAAAAACAATAAATTTGAAATTTTTCCTTGATTGTTAAAAATTGTATAGTTTTTATTCCTAGGTAAATGTTTGTATTCCATGTATTATTTATGTTTTACCAGACCTGGTCAATTTTTAGTTTTTATAAATGTAGAATTTAAAAAGTTCAAAAAGTTCAAAACCTACAAACTGTGATTCCTAGATTAGTGAGAGCTTGTCAATGCCTTACATACTGGAAATAGACTTTCTGATATATAATCACACAACTGGTACAAACTAATAAATAGCTAAAACACATTTTAAAGTATTTTATATGATGCATGTTAAATGCCATAATTTGCATAAATTGCAACATTTGACTCTGAGTAAAATTTAGCACAGGCTTGGCTGTAATGAAGTCGGTGTTCTATATCACCTGTGTTTAAATACCCTTTCTTTGTCTTCTATTTGAACATCTTAAACATTTTAAATATTTACATTGTCAGCCAGTTAACTGTAATATTAGTAACTGTTGTTAGGCAATTGAGTATATTTAAATTAAGATTCAAAGAATATAGTTTAATAAAATTCTTTCATCTACACAGATGCTACAGGAATCATATGAATATCTGAACAACCAAGCAAAGCAATGCTTGAATTATTTAAATTATTGTAGGTTTGATAGCATTTTCAAAATCAGTACATAAAATGTAATAACTCCCAGAAAATTGTTTTAAACTTTATACGAAATCAATTATAAATGGGTTTATGTAGATTACAAAGAGCTTGTAGAAACCTTATTTCTTGTATAACTTCTCCCCAAAGTCAATGCTAAACAACTGGCATTTTTGGTGTCTTTAAAATTCCTTGCTTTTAGCACTTGAGATTGCAGTAAATGATCTCTCATTATAGACCTGAGCACATTCTGACCTGACATTAATATTTAATCTTCTCCACTACAGAAACCAATATCTCGTGACCATTCTGTTTATAATCAATATTAAACATTGACTTACACGTGTAGTCTGGCCAGGTATGTTGTGTCAGATTCTGTTTATGATATGGTAGGTGAATGTTGAGGTGGTCTACTCTGATGAACAAGTGAAAGAAAGCAAGATAGACATTTTCTGTGGTGGAGGGCCAAACCCTCAGAATAGATAACATGGCTAAAGCTTTGGTATTATTATAAGTAGCTACAGTAACAATGGTATTATTGTCTGCCACTATCATGCCAATCCTCATGTTCTGAAGTGACAAAGCTATGCAGAAAGACAAAGAGAGATTGAGAGAAAGACAGAGAAAAATAAAGGGGCTACATTCTGTCTTTTGTCTTCCTTTCTTTAGGGCTGTTTTCATAAATGCTGGGAAGAACCCAACTGGTCGTTTGGAGATTAGGAGAAACTCCCAGTGAGAAGGGCAGTGCCACCCAGGAGGTGAAGAAGAAGGGAAGGGTTCCACAGAGAAAGAGAGAGAGAGAGAGAGAGAGAGAGAGAGAGAGAGGGAGTGAGAGAGAGAGAGAGAGAGAGAGAGAAAGGAGAGAGAGAGAGAGAGAGAGAGAGACAGATTCACAAAGTCTCTGTCTAACATACCTCACAGGAAGAGTCCTCAAAGTAGGGATTACACATTGGAATATCCCCATCATTACTTGTCTGCCCCCACCCCTGCTATGTGGATTGCTAATATACCACTGCATGAATGCAGCATAACCACATGTTTTGAACATGAACCTCTGTAATTGTATTGACTAGCAAGTTGAGAAATTACATAAAAAATTAATATTAATTAATTATAGTTGCTCAAGCATCAAATACATTTACATTAATTTATCTGGCAGACATTGCCATCTGAAGCGATATTCATCTAAAGGGTCAGAACACAATTTTGGAATCTAGTTGATAAATAAACCAGTAGTGATTCAAGCCATATGATATCACACAGCTTGCAAAACATAGCCATAAGCATAGGTATTCTTCTCTACAAGAAATCTTTCTTGGTAATAATTACAGATGTACAACATTACTGTAGCTTCTCAACACACAGCATGCCGGACATCTTCGTCACCCAACCCTTCGCCCTAAAGCCAAGTGTTCAATTACCCATAGTTTGAGTGGGCAATCATGACCAACTTTCAACTTCTATTTTAGTATTGACTCTATTTTTGGCTGTAACATGATGTCCCTGGATGACCCAGAGGCTTGACGTTTCAGAACTCCAGAAGTTCAAGACATTGTGTTCTTAGGTACTGTACCGAGACGTTTTTCTCCAAATACTGTATTAGGAAATGTGGATTAAAATACGTTTTAAGGCATACTGTATTTGTTTCCTTTTACTAAACTCACAAGTACGTATCCTGAAATATTCTGACCTTAGTGATTAGCATTTGTACATAAGAACCACTCAATTTATTTTTACTGTCTAACATAATGGTTTGCATTTCATATATGAGTTTATGTGTTTGAAAAAGTTACAGCTCATTGGTAAGAAGTGTTTCATGTGATTTGTGAAATCTGACTCATCAGTAGCATTCACTAGGTGTTTGTCAGACAGTGTGAAGTTCATTGAAGGGGAGGGGTCTGGTCATGTTTATATTATATTGTGGGGACCAAGTCTCTGCAAGGATAGAAATATCTGACATTTTTACCATGTTCAAACATTGTACTGCTTCCCATGAGGAAAACTGCTTTTTTAATAAACACTTTTGAAAACTAAAAGAACCATAAGATTTGCTTTAGGCTACTGAGGTTAAGCTCAGGTTTGGGGGTAGGTGCATAAATCAGTCACTATACTGATTCTGGCAATGGGAAGTCCCCACAAACATAGTGAGACAAATGCGTACTTGTGTGTGTGTGAGAGAGAGAGAGAGAGAGAGAGAGACAGAGAGAGCCATGTTTATATATCACTATGAGGACCAAATGTTTCCACTAGGATGTAAAAGTCTTTAGTTACCCTGTAGTGCATCTTTTCTAGTCCTAGAAAATTACATTTTAATAAAAGCTGAAACTTTTTTTTTTTATTCAAAAGAGCCATAGTATGTTCTTTAGGATACAAAGCTTAATATTAGAGTTAGGTGTTAATAAGGGCTTAATAAGACACATGAATCATTATGTCAATGGAATAACCACAAAATATACCTAGCAAGGTTGTATATGTTTGTGTGTGTGTGTGTGTGTGTGTGTGTGTGTGTGTGTGTGTGTGTGTGTGTGTGTGTGTATCTGTCTATCTGTCTGTCTGTCTGCCTGAGTGTTTTTTGCTGCCTGCACTACAGAGATGCTGTGCCAGCCAGCTGTAGACGGGCCGCTACATGTTTGAGAGGAGAGAAATATGAGCGCTGTGGAGTGAGTGATAAAGGACTGTAATTAAAGTATTACATCGCTTTCCTAATGCTAAGCACGGAGTAACAGCCCACCACCTCAGCGCGGCACAACACTCAGCGCTGTCTGGGCCTGAGACCGACCCCCACATCTTAGTCACAAACACATTGTGTCATGCTTTACGGACCAGGATTCAGTATTCTAAAACCACTGAAGTGTTAAAGTCATTGTAACTCATTTCAGGGAGATGATCAAAATGGTGATCTCACACTGTCATGTCATGACATCTGAGCTGGAAGCAGTTTTTGGATATACCCTGTTTTTCCTAATAAGGAACATGAAATCATCTTAAATCAGTTGTCTTCAGAGTGAAAGTACTATGGAAAGTGCATTCATGAACATATATGTGTATTTTACAACCTCCAAAGTGCATTTCAAAGTGCAACTTCAATAATTAAATATTTTTATGTTTTTAAGACATCCACATATTTTAAATACATTTTTAAAATAGTTTAAGAGCTCAAAGTAAACTAAATAACTTTTTATGGTATTCAAATATTTTACCTGAATTATAACTCCTTTGTACCTTGTGAAGCTCTCATTTTGCAAGTTGGGGCTTTGAGATTTTAAGTCTTCTGATATTTAACATTTTAAATAAACCATCTGAATCAAAGAAAATGATTTTATTGCCAGTCAGATGTGCATAACTGCACAATTAAATGATTACTGATGCACTTCCCAGTCTGACATGGTAATGCCACCAGGATATAGTGGAGTTAAAGCTATATAAGACTACAAAGAGATTATGCTGCCAAGATTGGCCCTTTCCAACTAAAAAGTCTTTTGCAGGAAACACTGGGTGGATGTACTTCGTGGATGGGCTGTTACTTTTTTGTTTGGTGGAGAAAATAAATAAACTGTATTTAGTACTGAATAGGATGTGCATATCTCTGTTCAGTATGCATGTATATGAGAAAGAGAGGTTGTTCATTGTAAAGGTGTATATGCATGTCCATGTAGAGATTCAGATAAGTGGTTACTTTACCTATCGCGTGGATTGAGATGCTTTAGGGCCAGGTCAAGGTCAGTGACAGCCAAGGTGTCCGTCATTATTTTTACGCCTGTCCTCTCACATGAGGTCGTCCTGGAAATACTAAATACTGGGGGAGTCAGATACAATTCCGAGACTAGAGGATTATGATCAGTGAAGCAGAGCCCACACCTGCACAGGGAGAGGGGGAACGAAGCAGAAATGGATTTCATAATTAAATGTTTAAGGTACTAAAGGGATCAGGGTGTTGTAGTGAGAAATAGGAGAATAGAAAGTAGTATATTTGAGCGGTGTTCTGCACAAGACTAATGTCATCATAAATAGAAAATTGACTTGTTTTACATTTGATTTTCTATGGGATTGTTTTTTGGTTTTGGTTTTTTACAATTACATGATATATCATCATAATGCTGTGCCTGTGACTGAACACTGAGACTGAACACTCAGCTGGAACTAAGAGGGTTACTACAGTAATTACAGTCAATGTGTAATCATGATGATGAAGGTTGTGATCTTTTAGACACAGCAGTCTGGAGAGTAAACGCCCTTTAAAGACTTGATGCACTCCAGAAAGTAAGACTTTGATTGGTTAAATCAGGAAAACGTCCATCAAATAAGAATTAATGATAGAGTAAATCATTTCTAATATATGAGCACACACATTAGACGTAGAATAATGTTTCATCGCAGACAGGTTTTGCATGCATTTTCTAAAGATCTAAAGGGGTAATTTCTTAGCTAGAAGAAAGAAAGAAAGAAACAATTAAATAAATAAATAAATCACTGATGGTAAAATAAATAGAAAATACTAAAACTTGACTCTTTGTATCATCTTTCTTCCTAATTAATACTAATTCTAAGTTGATAAAACTGGTGCTTAAAAATCTTATAGAAGCTTCAATGTTTTGTCATGTCCTGAAACGTCAGATAAGTACTAGATCCAGAAACCAATTAAATAAATTTGATATAAATATTATACGTGGCCATTAAATATGTCTAAATGGCTAAAGTATGTTGCCTGCTAGGATTAGCAGTTCATTTCAAGGTGAAATTAAAGCTAGGCGTATTCAGTCAAATCAATGGGATTTAGGTGTACGTGACCACCATGTTATACTGTAGTAACAAAGTCTGATCTTTTTAACGCATAATTGACTCCCAATTTGCACTCAGACATACCCTATCCAGGATTAGGTGACCAACAGAATTCATTCCAGAGCATTGCATGTAACAGGTTGTATGGTCTCAACGAAGGAACCCAAAGACATTTTTAAACAATTAAAGACATCTCTCACACTGGTTACCTCTAATGTTCATGAGTCCACTTTACAGATCACACCGAACAACAATGGTGTGTATGGTAGATCTGCAAGGAGAAAGCCACTGTTTTAAACAAATATTTGACTTTAATGTTGGATCATTTCACTCAGTAAATAAATGGCAAATTGAAATATGGTGACTTTTTTGTTTAATTAGGTTTTATTTATCTAATGAAAATTTTCATCTACTTTTAACTACCGGTACTACTTTCTCCAACTTTAGGGCATACTTATGAGGAAATGTAGTTACATTCTGAATGTTTCACAGATTTGCACAACTGCAACAAGATGCACTTGCTGTGTTCAAAACAAGATTCACTAGGTGGCCTAAACTTTCCTAAAGAATCCATATTTCTTCAAATGTTTGTTTGTTTGTTGGTTTCTGTAACACCATATCAACGGATCAATGGATGTTCATGATAGGAGCAAGGTTATAATTATAATTGTCTCTCTCTCTCTCTCTTTCTCTCGCTCTCTCTATCTCTCTCTTATACACACACACACCCACACACACACCCACACACACACACACACATTTGTTACTCAGTTATTCTAATGCATGTATTTTGAATGAGGGAGTACCTGCTGAAGCAAACACATGCTGACATGGAAGGCGCTTGCCATCTTCACATACAGTAGGTGGAGTCCAATGTTGAGATCAATTTGAGGAGCAGGATGCTCTGTAGTTATCCATAGGTTATGTTTTATTCATGTTTTATAATAAATACTGTTAGTTTTTATACTACTGTTGAACCCTGTTGCACCATGTGTGCATGCACGATACTTTTTGACAACACAAAAAAAAACAGATTGAGTAAAGTATACATCTTGTGTTATCAATAGCAATGGAAATGTAAACATAAGCTTTTATTTAATTGCCTCATTCTTTATGGCCATGTGATCGCTGCAATGTCCTTCAACTGATTTATTCACAATTTATTTACTATTATTTACCTAACTTAATTCAAAGCCACAGGGGACAAGGGTCTATTTGGCAGCACACAGTTTTAAACCAGCCCTAGGTGGGGCACCAGTCCATCGCTGGTAATACACACAAACAGGGACTATTGTCAAACTTGTTTTTGAGACATTACACTGACATTGCAATTACTGTATCTTATTAATGCTACAGCTCCTTTTAACCATAATACTCAAGTATCCTGAAGCAAATCATTGAGTTCTTTTGGTTTTTACCAAACAAGAAATATTCTGCAAAACCAGCAAAATATTACCTCAAGTTAAAAATGTCAAATTTTACTACCTTGTTCAAAATTGTAACATTTGGTTCTCAACTTGCTGCACCATCACTCACACCTTCAACCACACACTTGTACCATGCTGTACTAGAAAGAGAGATGAGGTAGGTAAAAGGAGAAGGACCTGAATTTACTACACATTTTAGCAATGAGACAACTGCTAATGGAAATTTCTTTCTATGGCTTTGGCAACATGCTGGTATTTCTAGCACACATCGGGAAAACTTTGTATCCAAAATCATATGTGATAAGTCAGGATGTGTTCTACTAAATTGAATATACAACCAAAGTAGGACATTTTAGAAATGTCCTATATGACACAGAAAAAGACTGATGGATCACTGGAAATGTGCAAAAATGACTTAATTTAGAAACTATTAAAAAGCACAGATATCACTGTCATTGAAATAAGTAGCCTATATTAATGCATATAATTATTAGGATTTTTAAACTTCTTCCAGCTCTGTTGTTTCTCTACTGCCTCAATTATTTGCATGTTTTTGAAATTGCTGTTTATCATTTCAAATCTGCTTTTTTTTAACTTATTGTGATTTTTTTTGTGTTCATTTATTTTGCACTTCACAGCTTCCATATGTAAGTAATGCAACATTAACCACATCAAACCTCTTGCTACAGTCATTTAGTTTACCCTGAAGGGATAGTTCTTAATTGTTCCATGAAATATTTATGTATTTATAAACACAACTTATTTATTTGAATGATGTGGAATTTTTTTTCAATTTTTTGTATTTCATGGGCTGCCTTCCAGTGCAGCCACACTGATTCAAATATTAATTTGTATTGTATATACTGTGTTATTGTGTTGTGTACGAGGACATATCTCACAGAAATACATATACAGTGCATTCAGAAAGTCTCCATTTGCCTTATTCAAATTTTGCCATGTTATGTCCACTTGTGTTAAATCATTGTGATTGGACAAGATTTGGAAAGCCATGCACCTGTCTATATAAGGTCTCACAACTAACAATGCATATCAGAGCAAAAACCAATCCATGAGGAGGAGGAAAAAGCTGCCTGTAGAGCTCAGACAGTACTGGAGGACCAGGACCCAGGACTCTTCCTAAGGCTGGCCACCAAACTAGTAATCGTGAAAAAAGGACCAAGAGATCAGTGGTTAATCTGGCTGAGCTAAAAAGTTTCTGGTAGAAACTTTCAGAAGGTCAACAATCTCTGCATCGCTGCTACGCTGAGTGTCAAAATTTCGAAGGACCTTTCCGAATGGTATTGGTCATTTACACTTTTGTGATGGCAGCATTAACTCAGTAAAGTACATTGAGATTTTAGTGCAATGTGTGCTGCTTCAAGATTACGTCACCTTGGTGCTAAAAGTGCAGTGCTATTAAGTGCTGTGAGAGGGAATGGCAACATTACAAAGTTTTTTTTAATTTTGTACAGTAAAGTGCTTTACTGTTCCAAGTGTTTTTTTTTCCATGGAATAGATGTATATTAACAAATAAAATGATTTTGACTAGAAAAATGCATTAGATGTAATGTGTACACACTGTATTTAATGGAGTTAATCAAACATAAAAAAAAAAACTTTTTTTTTTATTTCACCTTTTTCTGCTTTTGGTACATCCGGATAGACAATGTTCATCCTCTTCTCTCTGAGTTAAATGTTTGACCACGCCAGGGTTTGTGAGCCATGGAGAGGGTAGCTGATTAAGGGGCTGCTTGAGCTGTTCAGAGCTACTAATCCAGCCTTCTGCCAACCTGGTGCCCCTCTCAAAGGGTTCATCTCGAGGCCAAGGGAGGCCTGGCTGGAGAGGGTGAGAGGCCACAAACAAGCACAAATGCATTTGGGTTTCAGTCAGCAGTCTTAACATGGATTTAATTTGACTATTTTATTTATTAAATCACTGAAATATATGCAACTTAATATGAAAAGATTAATAAGTAACGTTTCAGCACTTACATTTGTAGCATGTTTGTGGTTACATCCACAAGGTTCTCAACACTACGGTACACAGGATGTATTAAGCAAACACATCAGCATACATCATTGTAAAGTAATAAATACTATTCCATCAGCAGGAACAGAAATAATTGGAATACTGTTGGATAATAAGACAAGATTTTGGAGATAACTACTTAGCTAAATAATGTAAAGAGTGCAGCGTACTAAATTTATGTAAAACAAAGAGCTGAAAGTCTTTTGCGCTCCATTTCACAGAAGAAGATGCAAAAAAAAAGAAAAGGCACCAGAGACTGGCAAAAAAACTTCCACCTTGACCAAGCATTGTTTAAAGTTTTTTTCTAGATTGTACACTGTCATGAGTGTAAGTATGTGATTTTATCTGGGATGTTCCATTAAGGAAAGGTTTGACACTGGAGATAGTGTTTTACCCAGAGATTAGTTTTTTCCTTGGCCAGGCCTACTTAGTGGACACTGATTGGTTCAGACAGAGGCAGGCAGGACAAATAGACATCTGGAGAGAGAAAGGCTTCTTTACTGAGCAAGCATGGAATTCTTTCATTACTTACTGACCAGGCATGACCTAGTGTTTAGGTTTATAGTGAAATAATTTGATCTTCCACACCCCAGCTCATGTCTCTCCATTTATAATCGAAATAAGGTGTCATTGAGAGATTACATGAATATACATATACAGTAACCATTGATTGAAATTTCAGTGTTTGACCACCATACCTGACAATAGAGGGGGTTGATTATCAAATATTTTCTATTCACCAGTTATGTGGAGTTATTATTTATTTATACAGGATGTATGATTATTTCTCCTTCTTGTTAAAGTCACAGAACATTACATTTGTGTAAAAATATTTGCTTCTGTTGTATATGGGGGAATAAAAATGTTAGAGTAGTCATAATAATGCCTTTCAAATCTGTCTCATAAGGAAAGTGAGAGAGAAAGTGAGACAGATTGATTATTTACTAAAATTATTTAATAAAATAGTGAATTAATCATAGTGTATACAGCTCTGTGGTATTAGTGCACCAAGCTTCAGGTTATGTGTAAACACTTAAGTTGTTGTGATAATGGCGCACACACTATGACCAGTGTTGTCAGTGATCATTTTATCAATACAATTGGAGGACCTTAGCTGAGCCCCTCTGGTACCTGCTGGTAAGGGTGGAGAGGGGAGCTCTGGATGATTAGCAACAACAAAAATGATGAAAAAAAGTAAATGGAGTATAAGAATCATAATTTTTTTTTCAAATTATTATTTCCCACTCTGTTAAGTGTATGGAGCAACACTTCTGGTAGAACAAAAATATGTTGGAGCGTATATCCCCATACTTGTTAATACTTTGAAAGTGTGAGAGGAGGAGGAGGGAGAAGAAGAGATGGTTCAGGTGCATGGCCGGGTCATTGGCGTCGCTCCGATAGTTTTGAGGAGCGCGAGGGGAGGAGGCAGGGTCAACCCCCTGCAGAGAGGAACTGGTAATCCAGACAGAAACAGAAGCACAGTCTACACACACACATGTACAAACACACACACACACACACACACACACACACACACACACACACACACACACACACACACACACACACACACA
>JAUZST010051172.1:0-24783 GCA_034779995.1 Parotocinclus haroldoi | reverse complement strand
TATTTTTTTTTTATATATATATATATATATATATATATATATATATATATAGCTCTAGTAACCTGGTTCAACCCTGGCATCAAGTGATTTGGCTGTTCTAAATTGACCCTAGAAAATAACTAACTAAGCTTCTAATAAATGACAAATCAAAAATATTGAAATCAGCTCTTAAGCTCTTGAGGTATGAAAATATTACATTTTGTGTGGTTTGTTTTGTTTGAAAGCACTGGTTTGTGCAGATATTTAGTCACACAGTGAGAATGCAATGATTGCTACTGATTACTGTTATGTTAGGTCATTGTATGAAAGGTTTTCAAACTGAAGCAGTTGAGCAGCATACTCTGCTGTCTGTTGTACTTTGAAACATCTTAAATGAATCTCTTTCACTGTCCTGTAATCAGTGAATCTGTATCAGACCATCACATTATCAGGCCAGCTAAATACAGTGTAATTAAAAAGACACTGGACATGTCCCATGCTGCATCATGGACTTTTTGCAAAGACTGGCAAAAAGTGTTTCTCTGAATGTGGCTATGAGGGATGCAGCAGTGCTGTGTGAAATTGCTGGATATATCTAGGTGTCATTTGTTCAAGTCTGCAACTATGATACAGCAGCTTCGTTCCCCAGACATCAGAATAGTGAATTCCATCTTCATTTACTTCTGATGAACAACAAAAGTTTTGAACTTTCTGTGTTGAAAACTATTGAAGAGAGACTGCAAATCTTCAGAGACCATTTTTGAGACAATTCTGGTGTTTTTTTTTTTAAATATGCTACATGTCCACCTTCCCATTGGGGAAAAAAACGTGCCCATAATTCAACATGGCAGCTTCCAAAATGGTGGCCATACGGAGATGGTCTAAAAGACCCCTCACCCTTTACTTGCTGTTATATTCAGACATGTCATTTTCCTGATTGTTTCTGAAACAAAAGGGCATCCTGTGACTTTCAACTCTGTACATACAAAAGCATTATCATGGTTTCTGTTGTATGAAAGGCGCACTAAACTTGTAACTTGTAAATATGTGAAAATGAAACCTTTCTTTGCATTTTTCAGTGTTGTTAAAGTTTCAGTGTTGTCAGTGAAGTTCAGAGGTTTAGATTTACGATGAGTCACTTTCAAATAAAAAATCTTCAAAAATGCTGTGTTGTCATGGAATTAATGAAAAAGACTTTTAATGTACAGTTGAACCGTATTTTAGCCACAACTCTGGATCAGCCAAAACATCTCACAATTAATACAGTCCTACAAGGTACAAGCCAAGCAATTGGGAGGTTATTGCTCAAGGGTCCAACTGAGGCAGTGCTGAGACTTGGACCTTCAGTCAGTTGGTACTAGTGTTTTGAATTAAAGACTGTGTAAGTCTGAAATTTAGCATGTAAATTTAAAACTGTACTACAAAACCGAGTAACACTACAGAAATGTGGTAAAATTGTCATTATGGAAAGCATTTGGGAAGGTTTTCAGTCAGAAAACTCTGTGCACCTTTGAACCTGAATATGGGACACTGTATATACAAAGATTTTGAGAAAACAGACTAAACTGAATTCACTGGTTGAGTATGGTCAGTGTGTTGCCTCAAAATAACCCCTTAATGTTACTGTAGGAAACCTATCCTTCTGTGTGTGAAAGCAGGACATGGTTACACACACTTCATAAGGCGTCACTCTTCAATTTCTGCCTCAATCCTAATCGTGTTATATGTGACTGCCACGCTTTTTTTTAACGTATAGAAAAAAATGATGAGTGTTCTCTGTGCTCTGCTCTTTTGAACATCTTCAGTCAGTTCATATAGAACATCTAAAGGGACATTGTTGTTTGTTGGCCTGATTCCAGCTGTTTCAGACCCTACCCAACCCTACTGAATGCTCACTAGAATAAAGACATTACTGAGTGTGCTTTGTAGATGATTATAGGGATTTTAGAAGCCATTTAGGTGGCTTAATAGTTAAACACACGTTGCAGTGTTTGAAACGGCTGTAATGGTTTTGATCTTAGTCACATTTGGGTGTGTGTGTGTGTGTGTGTGTGTGTGTGTGTGTGTTGCTGACCTGCAGGTTCATCAGTATTACAGTTCTCTGCCAGAGGACAAGGTGCCATATGTGAACAGTGCTGGAGAGAAACACAGAATCAAACAGCTGCTGCATCAGCTGCCACCCCACGACAACGAGGTGAGCATGCCAACATGCACAATACAACTAGATTAAGGTTTTAATATAGGCATGCAATTATGATTAATACCGTTCCGTACAGGTGAGGTATTGCAACTCTCTGGACGATGAGGAGAAGAAGGAGTTGAAGCTCTTCAGTAACCAGAGGAAGAGAGAGAACCTGGGGCGTGGAAACGTCCGGCCTTTTCCTGTCACCATGACCGGGGCCATATGTGAACAGGTCTTTTTATGTCTTCAATTAAAAGCTGTTTACTAAATTCCATTTTTCAACACACCACTTTGCTATCTTAGGATTGTACAACAATCACAAAGCTCTGTATATAAAAAGCAAGTAAGCATTTAAAATGCTGTCTTCTAAATTTTAGTTTCGGTGTATTCAAACTATCACATAGAAGATCTAGAGAGGATTAGGAGCTTGGGTGTCTTTTTGAGGCTTTCCTTTTCCTTTCCACTGTTGCTGTAGGCTTGCTTAGTTATGACTTTGGGCCTAGATACTTGCAATGCTGCTTTGAGACAGTGAGTGTGTTTATGATAGACTGAGAAAACAGATTGAAATCAGGTAACTGGTATACATTATATGAGATAATCCGAGAATGCTATGTACATGACTACTTGAATAATCAAATAACTGCAGAAATCTGACTATGATCAGATTACTAAGTGCATGGACTAAATACCCTGTTGTAAAAAGTGCCATGTAAATAAAATTTACTTGGACTTTTGCAAACGGTTGCAGTTATGAGATGGAAATAAGTGGTTGCGGAAAAAACGGTCAAGAATTTAGTATAAACTATAAATAATAGACATTATATTAAACATCAATGAAAAAAATGTCTAAATACCATTGCAATTTGAACATATAAATTTTTTTTTTTATGTATTCTTATTAATTTAGTGTATTTTTAATTAAAAAACGTCAATTTGTCTGTTTATTGATTTTCACGCTTTAGTACCACTTATCTTAGCAGGGGTTGTTGTGGAAGTGGGGGGTCCCAAATCGCTTCCCAGAATTCACAGGGTGGGAAAACACATATTCTGAACAAAGCATTAGTCCATTACTGTGCCAGCATGTCCCAAAATTTAGCTCATTTGCCTACTTAGTCTGTGTGGCAACAAAGTTGCCTTCAGTTTCTATTTTATCCCAGGTACTAATCGGATTTTCTTGCTTACCCTCTATTGACTTTCACAATAAGGCAAGTGGGTGAAGTCCCAGTATAATCTGGATTTAGACGCCTGAGTCCACCTGCTTGCCCTCCGTCTCCTTCTGCTGCCCCCGATGCACAGATGGTGCACTTACACACTTCCGTAAGCTGCACACATTTGTCATTAGCTGTAATGGCGGTTCCAGTATCTGGGTTCTGATGCACTGTAGATATTATGAATAGTTTACCTTATGGAGTGGCTCATTTCTTGTGTGGACGATGAGTTTGCTCAGGTGAGGTGCTCAATCAGAGAGGACTCGCTCACATAGCTGCTTCCTTTATCATTGTTATCAAATGGACTGTAATAGAAAGGGTTTGTTCATCTTTCGAGCTGATCCATCACATACTGGTGACCTCTGTATATCATTGCTGTTTTTAAATGGTACAAAGTAATTACAATATTTCTTTTTTCAGAGGCTGCTTCACGCACACTTTATATCATGCTTTGTTATCGACACATTGTGTGTTTAATTTAGTCTAAACTATAGTCAGACCAGTACTTAAACACATCCTAATGGAATTGTGGCAGTGCAGTGGTTACTGACATACTGACCAGAGGATCAAGGGTCCAATTTCCAGGCCCTTGAATAAAACCTCTAATGTTTGGATTGAAAGACAGTCTTAACCGTTGACAAGGCTATCTACTAAATCTTAATCTTGTTGTTTTTCTCTGCCATTTTCTCAGTGTGGTGGCCAGATCAACGGGGGTGACATAGCCGTCTTCGCATCACGAGCAGGCCACGGTGTGTGTTGGCACCCCCATTGCTTCGTGTGCAGTACATGTGACGAGCTCCTGGTGGATCTGATCTACTTCTACCAGGAAGGGAAGATCTACTGCGGCCGACACCATGCTGAGAGACTGAAACCACGCTGCTCAGCATGTGACGAGGTACAAAAAGCTAGCTTTACCCCCTGCATAGTGTTACAGTGTGACTGCACTTCCAAGAACTGTATCACTGGATAATATATTACTGCTACATGTTGATCATGTACATTACTTGGTTACTGTAAGCCTTTACAAACGCACTGCAAAGTAATCAATTTAAAAAAGGCTTTACTTTGTTCATACTATATTTGTTTTAGTGAAATCTTTATAAACTATTACTATTAACTTGTGTGAATGTTTACAAACAGTGTAAACAGTTAAATCTTTTACAATAATTGCTTTTTTGAAATGAATCTCAAAGTAAGAATGTGTTACATAAATATCTCGTAATGCTTATATGTAAATAAAATGTGCATATATATTAAAGTTAGGTTTGTTCCGAAGTTAATCATTTGATCAATGTGGCCAAAATTTTCTTGAAGTACATTTTTTACCACATGAATTTTTAAACACTGTGATGATGAAATGGTAACAGACTTTGATGAATGCATTGTTAACCTGCTCTGTTCATGCATTATTAAGGCGAGGCCTTTTCTTTCTCATTCCGAATGGCCAAGAATCTATTGAGCAGCATTTATAAATTATATTTACCGTTTTGTTCCGTGGGTGTCTGGTGCAATGCAAGTAGCCCAAGGCGAAGGCTGGTGTGTCCACTGATTCTTTACTGTCATCTGAAATTGAAATGTAATGAATGGGAACACGTCTGGCTTTTAGCCTCTATTGGGTGGGAGAAAGATCCATCTATCACTCTGTCCCTCTGTCCCATTAGATCATCTTTGCGGATGAGTGCACTGAGGCAGAAGGCCGGCACTGGCACATGAAGCACTTCTGCTGTTTCGAGTGCGAGACCGTTTTGGGCGGTCAACGCTACATTATGAAAGAAGGTCGTCCATACTGCTGTGGATGTTTCGAGTCTCTCTACGCCGAGTACTGCGACTCATGTGGAGAACATATCGGTAAGGACGGACCCTTCTACATGGTCCAGTCAAGCAGTATTAGAGGTTGTGGAGTTTGCAACATGAAGACCGCTTGGACGTGTACAGTGATTCATTTTATTAAAGGTTTAGAATAATTAATTTGTAATACCAGCTATTTATATTCTTATTAGTTGTACTATAATTATTTTCCTAATGATACTTTTGTTGTATAATAATGAGAAAATATTTTCAAATAAGGTCACTTGCAATACCAAATGTTCTGCATGACAATTTTCAACAAATGTTCTAACAGCGATCCAGTGTATACTTATTGTGTTCCAAAGGCATGCTCATAAAACACCTATATACCTCCAGGGTTATGTAAAGGTTTTCCCCGTACACTTATGTTACCAAGCTAACCCTTGTTCTGCATCACAGGTATTGACCAGGGCCAGATGACTTACGATGGGCAACACTGGCATGCCACCGAAGCCTGCTTCTGCTGTGCCCGGTGCAAGAAGTCCCTCTTAGGTCGGCCCTTTCTGCCCAAACAAGGCCAGATATTCTGCTCCCGGGCCTGCAGCATTAATGAGGACCCGAATGGCTCTGACTCAGCCGACTCTGCCTTCCAAAGTGGAAGGACCCATGAAACTAGGCACAGCAGTGCCAAATCAAGCAAGAACAGTACTAGTGGAGGTAACGGACCAAGTGGGCGTTACTCAGCCGACGTGGATCCTCTTTCTCTGCAGATGGACCTGCTCAGTCTGTCTAGTCAGACGCCGAGCCTAACCAGAGAAGCCGCTTCATGGAATGTGCAGAGAGACCGATACGGATACGAGAGCTGTAAAGGGCCATCTCCGACTCCTCTGCAACTGCTGAGTCAGTGCAACATCAGGGCATCCTATTGTCAGCAAGATGGATCCAAAGAACCTGCAAAAAAGCCTCCTGTGTCAGCTCTGAAAGGACGCTCGTTTAAAGAATCCTGGTTCCAGCCAGAACAGTCAGAGCATTACCTGCATGAGCTAAAAGCACAGGCTAGCTTTAGCGACTTGCAGCTCGGCGGATTCTCGGATAAGCGCTCGGTCAGCATGCACATCTTCCAAAGGGACAGGGAGATAGAACTAGAGCGAGAGAGGGAGCGGGATGCTGGACCACAGCTTGGACGCACCAGAAACCCTATCAGTGCACTTGGCTTTAGTGAGCAGTTCACACCACTGAACCAAACACCTCATGGTTCTATGGAGTCCCTGGCTCTTTCCAATGCTACGGGTATGTATCATTGAGTGTGTTTCCATGCATTTAGTAATCAGCAGAATTGATTATTTTGTCAGTAATCCAATTAAGGTCAACTTGAGGAACTGGATAATGGGAATGCTCTGGGTTTACATGAGATTTCTACTTTACAACCAGCCAATATTCTCACAGTAGGATGTGGCATAAACTTCTAACTTTAATGATAAAATAATACGTTTTCATTTTCTCAAGCATATACTGCATTTTGAAATGTCCCCAACGGAAACTATTTAAGTGCAAGCTTGTCAGATCCTGGGAGAGAAACAAGCAACAAGACCTATTGAAATATACCCAAACGAACCTCTTAGAATAAGTAGACCTGGCAACCCTGTTTGATTCTTTACGTGCAGCAATAATTAACTCAAATTAGAATAAAGATATACATGGTCCAAGTAATCCGATTAAGGTTCCTGATATAAATCCATTTCACACTATTATATTTGAAATCACCTCACAGCTCTAGCATCCCATAGGGTTTAATCCAGGCACGCTTGTTTTGCTCCCACATTCCTAAGACATGTGTGTTAGGTTAATTGGTGTTTCTAAATGTGTTAGGTTAATTGGTGTTTCTAAAGTTCCCTTGGTGTGTGTATGAGTGTATGTGCCCTGTGATGAACTGGCATCCTGCCTAGTGTTGTTCCTGCCTTGTGCTAATGAGGAACCTCCTTTTCTACGGTCCTGATCAGGATTAGGCGGACAAGAAAATGAATGAAAGTTGTTGCTGCAGTATACAATTGGGTGACATGGCAACGTGAGACGTACCTTATTACAGTCAAATCATTTTTACAGTATAACAATACTGCTAACAAGTGATGCCTTCAAACAAGTGTTTACTGGAGTGTTACAGGTTTGCATGGCCATGTTAATTTGTCTGTATTTTAGAGCTGCACCAGTATTTATCTGTGCTTCTTTGTCGCATGCAGGTACCTCTGCAGATGGTGGTGGCAAGAGGCAGGAGCACTTGTCTCGCTTCTCCATGCCTGATCTGAGCAAAGACTCGGGTATGAACGTCTCGGAGAAGAGCAACATGGGCACCCTGAACTCTTCGGTGCAGTTCCACAGCTCAGAGTCTCTCCGCAGTCTCACAACAGGGCAGCCGTATTTGGAAATGGACCCACCGATGACTGTGAAGTACCCTGTACCTTACGCTCAAGAGTCCCCCAGCATCACCGTTATACCACCGGGGTTTGCCTATCAGGAAGAGGACAGGGCTAGTTTGGTGAACAGCGCTCATAACGCCCGATTGCCTCCCATGACCGAACGGACTCGGCGACGCCCATTGGAACCGGAAGAGACACGAAGAAGGCACCACCACCATCATTCTCGGCGGTCACGCCGTTCCCGATCTGAAAACGCCCTCAATTTGGCCGCGGACCATCGCCCGGCTCCACCCGAGCGTACTCAGTTACGTGTGAGCGAGGATTACGATCGCTTCCCACCTCCGCGCAGTGCACTGAAAAACGGAATTAGCAATAACAGACCGAGGCAGCACCATTTCAGACCTTGTCCTCGTACAACCTCAGACCTTACTCTGCAGAACCCAACCCCACAGCGCCACCTGGGTCGCTATGGCTGGGATCAGCACGATTACGATGATGACTGGTGCTCCACGTGCTCCTCGTCATCTGAATCAGAGGATGAAGGGTACTTCCTAGGTGAGCCCATTCCAAAGCCGGTCCACTTGAGATACATGACCAGTGAGGACTTATTACAAAAGTATAGTTCCTCCGGACTTTTAGGATCTGGTCACCTGGCCACCCGAGGACAATTACACACTCGCAAACGCAGAAAAAGCAAGAACTGTATTATATCCTAACACTAACCCCTGTGGCACTCCTCTAAGTGCAGAGTACGAATTCTCTACTCCTGTTAATGCTTTTCAGTACAGTGCATCCCATCAGCTTAATATGTTTGATATTTCCTAAATAACTGCAATTTCAACACTTTATAGAAAGCTTGCCCCACAGTTTTGCGGGTCTGATGTGCAATTGTGCTTTTAAAAAAAAACATAGATGGTGCCGCTTTTTCTCTGCGTGTCTATTCAATAACTAAAGTGTATATTAGTAAATGAATTAATGAATACACTAAATTAAGGATGTAAAGCGAATAAAATGTAAATTATGTACCACATATTTTTATATTTTGTAACAATAGAATCATCTATGTATTAAGTATAATGTAGAGATTCGATAGTTAAAAACTAAAGGCATGCAAGTTCATTTGCTGGTGTTTGTCTTGTATTTTAAAATTAAAAAGTATTTCCGAAATGATTTTGATCGGCATCTGCTGGTTCCACATCATCGGAGCACAACACTCTCTTCAACTCATGCACTCACCATCTGCTTGATGAATAAATGCATTAGAACACAGGGCGATGAGGCGACACCTTCTCTCTTTTAGTGGCACGATCCAGTTCTAAAAAGCAACGCTTAATAAGATCCATTCGTTATTCTATCACGCTCTACTGAAGCCCCAAAAACTGTTTACTAAAGCACTGAATCTAATCTTGAGACCTGTTATAAATCCAGTTTTACAGATTTTCGAGGAATACATCTGGTGACTTTGATTCACAAAAAAAAAAAAACAAAAACAAAGACGTTTACAAGAGGTGTATAACCCTTATAAGATTATATAGGGGAAGGTTATATATTTGAAAATGAATTCAGGTTTGGTCACTTTTAATAATGAATTTTTTTATCTGACGTGTTTGTTAGTTTATACCATTTAAATATATATATTTAAATATATATATATATATATATATATATATATATATATGACCAAAAGATAAAGGAGAGAATAAAAACACAAAGACACAAGATTGTGCTTTGTGAAATTGTCTTAGGATTAAAAAAAAGCTTAGAGATCCCCTCCCCCTGCTACAGAACAACAGCAAAGGCAGGAGAGTTAATGTTCGTTTATTCGTTTATTTAATGCTGCATAAACAGCAATGGCTATCTTTGTGACAAACACAAGGTTGGATCAAGGTTGTATTTACTTGTTATGGGTCGATTTGGAGTGACTAGATAACCTAATGCATGTCTTTAAAATGTAAAAGGAAATATGAGTCCCAGGAGTAAACCCACATGGAGGGCATGCAAACTCTACACAGGCTCCAGTTCAGGGTCAGGATCGAATTGTCCTAACCACTGCACAATGTAAAAGTTCTCAGCCCTGGTAGCAAAGGGTACAAGATGGAACCAACTTGGCACATGGCACTTGTTCATCACAAACATATGCCAGTTCCAGACCCCAGAAGGGGGATAAGCCTTAATGTCTACGCCTTAATGGAACTGTATTGTACACTTAAAAATCTCTCTCTCTCTCTCTCTCTCTTTCTTTCTTTTTTTCTTTGTTTCTTTCTTTCTCTCTTTTATTCTTTCTTTCTTTCTTGCCAGCATGTTTTTAATGAGTTGAGAACCGAATTCTACGAATTGCAAGTACAGAGGTATGACTGCAATCTAGAACACCAGACAAAGAAAAGGATCAGTCGATTTAGTCTAAAATCAGTCTAGCAGTCTGGGAACAAGGACATGGATCAGGCTAGTGACCAAGACTGCATGGGCTAGAAGTTCCACTGATATAGACAGTAAGTTTTTCCATATTGTCAGGTACAGGTACAGTTCGGCTTGCATAGTTTAGGGGTTCGGGTAGAGAATGCAGAGTGAAGAAGTCTTTATGAGATGACATTCTAAGAACTATACTTGTCCCCAGTTTCTCCGGTGCAAAAGTGCCTTGCTATTCTGTGTAGTTTCATGATTAAGTACTGCCATTTATTTTCTCTGAGGAAGAGTATAATATGAAAGACCTAAAAAAGAAGAGGTAAATTAATGATATTACATAATTAAAATGTTTTTTATTAGAACTGTTCTTAGTTCTTAAAACTGTTGAAGAAAGGGCCACACCCCAGGAACTCAGGATTGCAGTTAAAAAAATTTTTTTTCTGCATTAAGGCAAGAAGTAATGCAAGTGTATTGCAAGCACCATGCTTATATGTATTTACAACAGATACACAGATCTTAGTGCCTAAAATGCATACCATAAAAGTCCCTGCAATTAATGTGGTTCTCAGGGGAGGTTTATTCCTCACAAAATGATCTATAAAACTAGTTGGTGCGACATCTGATATTGTCTAGAGAAACCGACTTTTATTTATGTGAATAGGTTTATGACAGAATCCATTCATTTGGCCCGGCATTTTCAAATTCATTCTGTTATGTACATGTAGTGAAATACTTGTTAGCATTTTCAGGACCTCAAACGCCAAATGGACCGTTTAGAAACATCCAGAGGAAATGGGAATGGAATCAGCACTGAAAAATGAGACATTTTACCAATTCTACTGCACTGTTGAGCTGAAAGGCATTAAAACACAAATGCCTTTGACAGACTTAGAGCTTTGGAAGTCTTTGCACTAATCTTTAGGGAATGCACGTCCCTCAATTGTGGTGGTAGTGATTGAGGGGGAAAAAAAGCTTGGCAACGTTATTGTAGAAACAGCTGCATAAACATGTGAGGTGCATTTAGGAACTACTGGGAGTTGCTGTATTCATTCTTTCACACTTTTGTCCTCACCCTTTCTCTCATTTGGCACCGTTTAGAGGAGCCTCTATGCAAGGCAGACCAAGTGCTTTACTGTTTAACAGCAAAACTGATCTAAAAACTTAATACCGGACCATGAACATAAACAGAGATGCTTTGTTTTGAGTGCTGATTGGAAATGAGTGGAGACAAGGGTTGCCTGTGAAACCATTACACTTTATAGCAGCTAATTTCAGCATATGAACCTTAACAGAGACCACGCTACGTCAGAGCTGCGTGATTTTCGTATTAGCATGGCCGTGACTCAAGCAATTTGATTAATTCGTTGGAAGATGCAACTGCCTGGACTAAAAGCTGCTTTTTGGATGAAGCAGATGAAGCTGATTTGTTTTCATTTTGATTTTTTTTGTCTGCTTCTTCCTTGTGTTTTATTTCCTTTTAGTTTGGAACTCCTTTTTAAAAAAGCAGCCACCTCAGCAACGCTGGGCACACTGAATGCAGGGAAGAAACTTTTAAATGCATTTGTTTCATATAAAATACACTGACAAAAAAAAGAAATTATCTAGTGGTATTGGTGCCCCGTCCTGCCCTCCTGCCCAGAGTTGCCGGCTGGCCCACGACTCCGCGTGGATTAAGGGGAAGATCATGGATGGATGGATGTATGATCTAGTGGTGTTGTAATGTCTCCAAAAATTGAAAACATTTTGACTTTTAAAGATCCATAAGCATGAAGTGTCCCTTCTTGTGGATTTAGCTCTATACAGCAGTTATTGAAGACACGCCTCAAAACCTGTGAGTTTAACATTGCCTGGTTCCCCAGTTTAAGCTCGACCTTAGATTCCACCTATGTGGATTTCCTCTCTGAGTTCATGTGGGATTTCTTCCAACATTTCAAAGGCAAGCATTAGATTGACTGGTTGCTCTCAATTGGTCCAGTTTGAATGACAGGCATCGATGTAACCTTGCTATCATGAATAGCCATTTATGCCGATGCAAAATTAAATAACAAAATAAACAAATAAACATTCATGAACCTCTCCCCATCGTTGCGTTGGGCAGTCTTTTTAAGATTGTAAAATTCGCTAGTAGACATTTTTAGACAGTATAGACAGTTTTCATGATTACAAAAGTCGAAGTTAACATTAGAGGATCATTGTATGTTTTAACGTTGTATACTATGGAAGGCCTTAAAGGTCAGACATTGTCATATTTCCTCATGATCTCAAATGACTAACAGCTAAGTCAAATAAATTAGTGAAATGTCATGGTGACACAGCAGGCAGGGTGTGTCCTTTAGAGCTCAAGGGTCCTTGATTTGACCCTGAACCCTACTGAGTTGACAGGTGCTCCCTCATCTGCATAATTTTCTTTGGGTTTTCTACTATCTCCCAAAATATATTGTTTAGTATACTGCTCACAAAAATATCCCCTCATTCTTGTGAGCATTGAAGTATTATAACATCAGATCAGCATCAATAACTATATTTACATTCATTTGATCATTTAAACTGACCAGTCAATGGATGTCTTTAGAATGTGGGAGGAAACTGGAGCGTCCAGAGTAAACACATGCAGACAGATGTGGAGTCCAAGGTAGATATTGAACCAGGGATCTCAGAGGTGTGGGCTAACTGTGCTAACCTCCCAAAAACATACACAGGCTATTCAAGCTAAATTGACCCAAGGTGGAAGTGAATGTACTGTGTTGTGTCACAGTCTAAGGAATCCTGCTTTGAGCCTGAGTTTTTATGCCCTGTGTGAATATTTTTTTCTGGGTACTCATTCATCCAAGTTTGTATAAACATCAGCAGATGGACTTGGGTATTAAAAGCAGTGCAAGGTGAAAGGGAATTTATTTTGGGGGTTCACAGCTCAAGAGTCCCGAGTCCTATCTTGATCTCTGATGACTGTGTGTGGAGTTTATCCTGTTCTCGTATCATTTGTGTAATCTGCTCTCCTTCCACGTTTCCAAATGTCTCTGTAGATACACTGGCTAATCTAAATAGCCCCAGGGTGTAACAATGTGTTGTGGTATGTTACTATGTAATCAGTTGCACTTTTTAGTCTGTGCTTGGCATGTTCTACCTTGGACTGTATTTCTTTTTTCTGGGTATTCTGGCTTTCAGCCACTTCTACCATGTCAGTTGACAGATTAACTAATCAAAATTGCCCCTGGATATGAGTGAAGGTTCTTCTTCATTTTAAGCGACCTTGATTCGAACTATAGCCCTGGTTATTTTTTTTGGTTTGTGGAGTTTGGCGTGATCTCGTTTCTTTTGGGTATTTTGGTTTCCTTCCATTGTGAGTAAACAGATTTAGTTAAAATGCTCCAACTTGGGGATGAATGTGTCACAGGTCTTTGGTTTGATCTGAAGTTATAGTTAATGTGTGGAGTTTGGAGTTTATGTTCTTGTTTCTTATGGGTATTTTTGTTTCCTTGCAGTCTTTTTCAGAGAAAGTTGCCTATATGTGTGCAGGTGTGGTGTTGTGCCAGAGCTCAAGTGTGCCTTGTTCAATCCTTGGTTACTGTGTGGAGTTTGCCTTGTTCTCCCATATTTGCAACTGGGTACTTCTATGCTTCCAAACATGTCAGTCGATATATTAATCTTACTCATCAGCACACGACGTAGGGAGTCACATGGTGGGCGTGACGAGTGAGAAAAAGCCACTTAATTAGTTTTGTTTTTTCAATACAGTACTCAATAAATTACATGAGCTATGTTTTACACGAGCTTTGTTTTAAGCAGGGTGGGACAGTGGGCCACAGTTAGGGCAGAGGTGGGCCCTTATCCCACAATGACTTGGATTGTAACACTGCATTAATTGTAAGCCACTCTGGATAAGGGCGTCTGCTAAATGGCATAAATGTAAATGTGTATTTAAGCAAGACAGGCTATTCTATAATCTATACAGTATAATATACAATATAATTTATACACAACAAATGTGTGGATGTGTGGTGCCCTGTGACGTATGGTGATGTCTGGATGTAAAGAACCTTTTGGAGGATTCAGAATCCCAAAACAACCAGGATTAGGATAAAGCATTGATTGAGATGAACATAACTTGTCTTCAGTTTGATCGGTAAATGAAAAAAAGAAAAGAAAAGCAGCCATTAGTTCGCTGTAAGAAAAATAGAATCGTAATGTCGTCCTGTAACTGCCACTATCTAGAGCTTAGCTGAATCAGTGCAGACCTAAAATAGCCTGATTTAATTACTGATGACTGGAGAATGCTGGAATGTTAATGGTCCTGCAACACTAACTGAGAAACAAGAATGGTGTGACTATAACAGACAAAGATTTCCAGTCTGCTCCTCATCATGAGGCTATGATTACAGATACCAGCTGACCTGGGATCATGCCTCGATTTCATAATATATGGTTAGTAAGAAATAAAAGGATACTCCAAATCCTTGCGTCTGAAGAGCAAGCATGTAATTAGCCGCTGAAGTATTAAACGATCTGGAGAGTGTGGAGGGCATTACGTAGTTGTTATGCACAGCTTCACAAATGGATTCTGTAGCCAAACTAACACACAATGCTACAAGCCAGAATTGTTAAGCAGCAGTAGCCAGTGTATAAAGTCAGGCTAGCTAGAGACTTACTGTTTTGCTAGTCAATTCAATTCAATTTTATTTGTATAGCGCTTTTTACAATAGACATTGTCACAAAGCAGCTTTATGGAGCTTTAGCAGAATGTTGAATGTTGATACTAGAAAGTGAATTCAAATTGCAATATATTGCAATTGAATGGACAGATTACTGGCCTGAAGGTGGAAGTATTGGTTGTGCTAAAAGCTGCCACTGTTGGGCCCTTGATCAAGATTTTTTAACCTTCAGTCGCTTGGATTGCACCTTGTGATATTCTGGGAATAAGTTGCTCTGGGTAGTGATGTCTGCTTTATGTAATTATAAGTAATATATTAAGCCTTAGAGGTGTGTAATCTCATCTGTGTGAGTAACAAGTACAAGTGCATTGTTTTATGATGGACTGGCTTATATGTTACAATGGGAATCCAATAATAAACCTAAATACACATTTAGTAGCCACTCTTCCGTGCTAAATGGGGAACATGGCAGTACATGTACTTAGGATGACATATGGTGAATGTTGAGAGTGATGAGCACTGGGAAATCGGAAAGTACCTGTGTAAAACGAGCGCCCCCCCCCCCTTCCCCCACCACCAAAAAACTTTCCTATTTCAAATCAACAGCTAAATTTATTTCAGAGTTCATTTTGGGTTTGTTTATGTTACCAGCCTACATAGAAAATGATCTAGTAAAGTAAACATAGAAATCATCTCGTATGCTTTATTAAGCTCTCAGAAACCATCACGTGGTGTGTTATGATATTGAGGAAGGAAGATACAGGTCGATTGGCTACGATTTGCTAAATAAAAAAAGATACCAGTACCATTTTGAAAGGTTTTATATGCAGACAAAATCAACAATCTAGCGCTCTTTAAATTGTTCGAGTTCTTGATCTGGTTTATGTTTGTAGAAATATGACCTCAGTGCTTTTTTTTTCTCGCATGTCATATAATCATGGCTGACAGAAATGCCCTTTAAGCTATCAGTGTTCTCCTTTCTTAAATCCCCCAATTAGACGCTGTATGCCAGTTATGTCAAAACACATCTTCGTTTGTCTCCAGGACATACTTTAATTGTGTATTGGTGAATTATAATAAAACATCTAACAAATGGAAATCTCATAGGTTTACTGCTATACCGTTGTTTAAAGTCGTTCTGGCGCTCACACAGCATTAATTCAGAACATCCTCTTACCACGTGCGTTTGAATAGTTGAATCTCTGGGTTTAAACAGAGTCCATTCAGATCTCCTAATCCAGTGCAGAAGGTCTCCGAGGTGGTTTACATTCACGGAATATCTCCATCACAGTCTGCTAATCCGACAGAGGCACACTGAGCATGCTAATGGTATTACCAAGCTCCAGAGTCCATCATACATATCATAACACTGCATGTACATACATGCTTTAGAGCTCCTGGACCTCCTGGTTCTCCAGCCTTCAGTTCACTAGATCTTTCACTTTTAAATTATTTCTGTTTAGTGTGTGTGTTTTATTCTTATGTATAGTTTAGGTTTAGTTATTGGGATCAGCTGGAGTTTTACTAGTCTTAGTGGAATGTTTAGACATATAATAATAAGTAAGGAAATCTACTCAATGTCGAACAACATGTTACAATCAATGAGAGACTAGTCATTTAAAAACTAATTTAAAAGCGTGACATTGATATAACACAAGGACTCAGAATATACGAAAAGAATTTTCTTTCTTACTTCATAATTTCTTTCTTTCTTTTTCATGTTTATTTGTATTTTGCTTTTATTTGTATTTTTTATTCTTCTTTTCATGACATTTCTCTGTATTTCTTGTGCTAATAATAAATGTTAACAATTACTTATTCATTCATTTACCATTGTTTTCTTTTTCGTTTATTTTCGTTTGATTTTTTTAATGATTTCTTTCCTTCTTTGAATTCTTATTTTTATTCAATATCTATTTATTTACCCCTTTCTTCCGAAACAGAAGCTTTTCTAATTCGTGATTGTTTTCTTCTTTGCTTTCCCCCTATTAATTTAATTTACAATTATATAATTTATTTAAGCTTTTACAGTCTTTTTTCATTTCTTTTTATATCCTTACATTACATTACACTTCTTTCTTTCTTTCTTTCTTTTATTCTTAGATTGCGTCTTTTTCTTATAGTCTGATAATAAAAAAAAGAGATAAAAATGTAATGCTAACAGAAATGTGTTATTTGTTGTCATTAGTATTTTATATTGTTTTCTTTGTGATAACCGAGGCCGAGTGTGTAATTCTCTGAATCACAGCGTGTTGTTGCTTTGTCATCATGATGGATAGATAAAGCCCATCTGCCCCCATGGTCACAATCACTGAGATGAGTAATGGCTATGTGCTATCACCATTAATAATCATGCTAATGAAACCGATTCTACATCCCTCACCTCGTCTAACCCCCAGGTCCTAGCAGAAACCATGTCATTGTACTGTGGCCATTAACTTTGTGCCCCTGACACACATCGACGCGAGATAGATTAAACAAAAGCTCCTCTTCAGCACTGCCTGAGTGCTTGTCATTCTTAGTTTAAATTAACGGGGCATTCATTCATTAGCCATGTTCGACACTGAGCTAATTATCCCTGCCACTCAAGGGCAAAAGTAGCATGCCTGCTGAAGCACTTATACAAAGTACTCTTGTTGGTCCAAAGCGTTATTTTAAAGTAAGAGGTTATAAATGGGAGCAAGGAAAATAATTTCAACATATTTTCCTTTACTAAAAACCATGATTCAAGACTTTTACTCTTTACTGTAAGTAACTGCAGTTATATTATCTCTCCTATTAATTTTTTTTTAGAATTTTCATTTACTTTTTTCCCTTGTCTTTACTCCGTCAGACATTTTATTTTCTTGTTGTTTTCATTTTAAATTCATGATTCTTTTTCCACTTTCCAAAAGTATTTCTGTCCTTCTTTCTACTTGTGGTTATTTATTCTTTTTCAGATATTTGTTTTAAGTAAAAAGTCACCCATAGACATGGTGTCCTAATTTATTCTACGTTTAACTTTTCTATTTTTTATTTGCTTTTTATTCCATTAATTTCTATTTTTCTTAATTTATTTATCTTCTTTCTTAAACAATGTTTGTTCTTTCTCCTTTTATTTTGTCTTTGTTTCATTTTTTTCTTTTAATTTCTTACTTATCCCTTTTTTATTATATTATTGTTATTTCCTGTTTGGTTCTCTTTAATATTTTTTTACTTGCTTTCGTTCTTTCTTATTTTTAATTCGCTTGGTCTTATTTTCATCCTTGTCTTTGTAGTTATTGGTGCCTTTGTTTATTGTTTCTTCTTTTTACTATTCAGCTGCCTCATACTCTTCCTCTTTCTTTATTTGCTCTTTCCTTATGTTTTTTGTGTCTTTCATTCTTCTCGGATTACAATCTCAAAAACTATCCATAGACTAAATCCACTCTGAAGTCAAACACCGCCTCCGTCTGACCAGTCAGATGTACTTCAATTGAGTTTCAGCAATCGTGATTCTAGAGAAAAAATAGGAAGATCTTAAAATACCCGTACAGGCTAATATACAACTCCAGATTCAAATACACTATACTGCTCAGAAAAATAAAATTGTAATTTCTTAATGAAATATCCCCTAATTTTTGTGAGCAGTATAGTTGCAATGTATTGGGTTTGGTTGGCTTTCTTAAGTAGGATAATAATTCAAACAAGCACACAGATTTGTTGAAAGTGTGTTTATAGGAAACCTCCATCCAAGTCTCAAGTCGGTTTCGTTGTCATTTTGATCATGTACAGTGTGGACACAACACAGTGGAACAAAACACCATTCCTCCAGCACCTACAGGCGCTATATAATGCCACATGACTACAGGAGACACCAAATTTACAGCATTTAAGAGATACTACAGTCCAATATACAGTCCAAACAATTGTGGGTTAAGAGCTATGCTCAAGGAACCAACAGTGGTAGCTTAGCAGAAGTGGGATTTGCACCCTGGAACTTCTGGTCTATATTCTGATTTTTTGTGTTGTTGTTTTTTTTACATCATTCACTCAAACAGGAATTAGAGGTCTGGTGCTCAACTAATTGAGCTATCCAGACACAGACAAAGAAATAACTCTTACTGCGTGAAGTGCAATGTCTGACAATGCAGAGCTGTGCAAGAGAGAACAAACAGTGCAGACACAACAAAACAATAGACAGTACATACAGTTCAGCTACTGTGGCATTAACCAACACCTGTAAATAGCATACTGATGTACAGTCATGTAAACAGTCATGTAAATAGCAGTAAGTGTACATACATTTACGGGTGGCACGGTGGGTAGTGGGTAGTGGGTAGCACCGCCATCTCGCAGGGTTCAAACCCAGGGTGGAGCCACCGGAGTCCTTTTAGTGTTTAGTCTACACATGGTTTACTCCGGGTACTCCGGTTTCCCACAGTCCAAAGACATGCTTGTTAGGTTAATTGATTGCTCTAAATTTTTTATTGATTTGCATTTAGCAGAGCTTGACTTGCAGGAGTGCTTTGTATTCTTCCTAGTAGACATTATCTCATACTAATACAAATAAGAAATAGCCCAGGAACACCTTCCAACTAAATTCTGTATGGATTTGAAGTAAATCCACAAACAGTCAAATACGTTTTTGTGCTTGTTTGTTTGATATATTTAATATGTGTTTGAAGTGCAGTTTCAATCATCCTTTTGAATTTACAAACAAAAACTGAAATGTTGTTAGTCAATATTTAGTTTCGTCATTAGAAAATGTCCTTACAATGTACCTAAATATCCAACATTCCTAATTCCGATCCTTCAGAGGACACGAGATTCCCCAGGTACAGTATAACAAGTAATTTTTCTCTCTCTTTTTCTCGCTCTCTCTCTCTACCACTTAATTATTTGCTAGCTCACAAGCTACCACAAAGCTACCATGGCGATTTAAGTCTTAAAAGAAGAGGAATTCATTTCTTCCTTGTAAGTCGCTTTCAGACTGAGCATGTAAAATTGGTTTGTTATTTCTTGTCAACTATCATCATAATAGCTTCTAAAAGTTTCTCATTGTCCTATTTCTCTTCATTTCCAAAGGTTCAGTCATTTTATGCTGTGCCCGCATCACAAACTGAAGGGAAAGCAATGAGAGTTCAAGGTGAAATCCCATTCCTTCTAAAATGAAAAATGATCTAAAATGATGTCTTTTCTATTCATTTTGTTACTTTTTCTCTTTTCTTTTCAACATATTCAACCATCCACCCTCACCCCCACCCCCTCCCACACATGTCAGCCTTGGACACATGCAAGTTAATATAGTTTATTAGCAGTTAGTGACTTGAATATACAGCATAGCTTTTAATATTTATACATTTTTAATGATCACAGTTATTGATATGCTTGCTCTGTATTAAAAACATTAAATCATAAATTATAGTACGTATCCTAGATTGGTTTAATTGTTTAATTGACTCTGAAATTGACTCCTATAAATTGCAAGCCTCATATTTTGACCCTTATTCAATCACTACATTTTTCACAACTTTGTCTCCAAGCATTTGTCTTCACTCCCGGAGCTGCACACTTGGATTTTTCTAAATTCCTCTGAGATTTCCAGTGGAGTTTTGCCATTTGTTTCTGGCAGGATGAAGAAGACGTAGAGTGATGTAAGCAAACAGACGCAGGAGAAGGGAAGGAAGCTGAAGGTCTTAAATAAATTCTGAGGAAGATGAGAACATCACATGAGCTTTTGCTTATGCATTGTTTATTTGTGCGCTATATAAATAAATATGACTTGACTATTATGTACTATTAGATATATTTCAGTCACAGGTGACAATTTTTATGACCGGTGAGCTTACTAAGACAGTCAGCAATTCAAAGCAAAGTGTTGGACGTGTTTCCGACGTGAAGACCTGAGTGACTTTAACCAAAGAAACAGATCATTGTGGACAGTCTAAGTCAGAACATCTTCAAAATAGGAAGGCTTGTGTTGTGCACCAAGAGTGTTCTGATTAGGGTTTATCTACAAACCAACAGGCTGGTGGTGTATCAAACAGGGCTTACCATGCTTAAACCTGGCCACCATCAAAAACATCTAAAATGTCAAACTGGGATCATTGAGCACTGGAAGACGGTCATCTTTTCCTCTGATTCCCAATGTTTTCCATTGCATAGATTGTCTGGTACAGGTGCACCATTTACCTGGGAAAGTGATGTCACCAAGATGCACTGAGGGAAGAAGACAGTGGAGGGTGTGCAATGCCCTGGCTAATGTTCTGCTGGAAAACCCTGGGTTCAGGCATTCATACGGACGTTAATTTGATGCATAAAACCTATTGAAAAAGCACTTTATTAGGGTCACTACAGTAATACTGGATAGGGCATCCTGCTGGAGCCCATCTACCCCAAAGTTTTACGTATTGGGCATCTGAGATGCTTATCTGCTCACCACAGTTGTATAGAGTTACTCTAGCCTTTCTGACAGTTAGAATCAATCTGGCCATTCTCTGTTGACCTGTCTTATTAATTAAGGCACGTTCATGCACACAGCTGTCGCTCACTGGTTACTGGAAGTAGGTGTAAGGTGATCCTAATAAAGTGCTTGATGAGTGTAAATATACATCGCTGTGGAAAAGTATTAGATTTGTTTTAGCAATGGCATAATATAACCATATATAATGTAGTGTTAGCAATTGGACCCAAAGTTCCAGACTCAAAAGCGAGAAACCTATGAAAAAGAAAAGAAACCTATGCACAGATCATCATTCCAGACTGTGTGAGCTTCAGAATATCTTAGCCTTTTCACACTGTCTTCTGTCAAAAAAGTGGTTTCAGCCCATTGAATGGGGAGATTTAAACATTAAATAACTGCCACTTTAGCCTATAAAAGCAGTTGTTTTCTGTTCTTACAAATTTCCTATATTTTGGGGTTGTATGTAGTGATAAATGATTATATATGGTCATTATACCACTGCTAAAACAATGGTCAAATGGTAGCCTAAGACTTTTTCCCAGGACTGCACATATATAGAATATATAAATATATGAACAGAGAGTGTGAGAGATACTACATACATTGTTATCTGATACAAGTACCTTGTATAAACTCAAAACTGTAATCACAGAGATAATTATACATTGTAAGGACTTAATGAACTTACAAGAACAAAAGGGAAAATGAAGGTGAACATTGTGAAGCAGCACCAAAGCACAATTCCGATGAACACAAATGCTGCAGAACGATAGGACTGGACAAACATCTCATGACTAAGTGATGGGACGACTCCAGCTGTTGATCATCATCAAGACATCAGTCAGACTTAGTAATGATTTAATAAGTACAGGGTAAGTCAAAAGTCACAAGACACAGGGTGAGGCAACATGCTGCGTTGTGGACTTTTTGTAAAATCTGCCATAACCATTGTTGAGGTTTCTTCATCGGTCTTTGGTCTTTTCGTTTTTGAATGACCTCTATGTGGCACAGTCCCGGTTTCTCAGAATTTGAAATTGGTGATCTTTATGGGTGTCGGTTGTTGAAGTCTATAATATGACAGCTGTGTCAGAATTCTATCTTCAGTTACCTGTGAAGTTCTGAAATGTTAACTTTTGAACCACAAGAGATATTCCAAATCTGATTGCGGCAATCGATTTCCCAGGCAATTATGATCTTCTATATTGATATGCTACATGATCCCATGGGAAAACTTGCCCTTGATCCAGACATAAAAGATAGCCTAAAAGATAGGGCCCCTCTCCCGTAATGTGCTGGGTTATTCAGATTTTCCCTTTTAATTACGAAATCAAAGGGTGTCCTGTGAATTTTGACTGTGACAATAGTTTTAACTGTATGTGTGTGTGTGTGTGTGTGTGTGTGTGTATACCTGGTCCTCCACCGTAACAAATCATTAATAGAAATATTAAGCAGACAGTGCTGTATGGAATCCAGAACGCATAATCCTAGTGACATGACAGAATAGAATAGAATAGAATCTCATTAAATTCACTCCATGATTGTATCAGACGATATGGTAAAATGGTAATGTATTTACAGTATCTCACAAAACTGAGTAGACTTTTGTAACTATTTTAAATTTTGTTACGAGTACTTTTTTGTTATATATTTTCATGGGACAACACTGAATGTGACACTTTAATACGATGTAAAGTAGACAGTCTACAGTTTGTATAACAGTGTTTCAATTTGCTGTGCCCTCAAAATAACTCCATACACAGCCATTAATCTAAACCACTGGCAACAAAAGTGAGTGAAAATGGCCAAATTGTGCCCAAAATGGCAATATTTTGTGTGGCCACCCTTATTTTCCAGTACTGCCTAAACTCTTTTGGGCATGGAGTTCACTAGAGCTTCACACTGAAAGCTCTATAGTTGCCCCTAAAATTTTCTTCCAGTCCTCCATGACGACAGCATGGATCTCCTTTACCTTCAGTTTGAGAACGCCCCAAAGATGCTCAATAGGGTTTAGGTCTGGAGACATTTACCCTCAGTTTCTTTAGCATGCAGTGGTCATCCTGAAGGGGTGACAGGCTGACCCTTTAGCCAGCGGCATTCAGAAGTCTGGCTTCAAAAGCCAACCTCTGGATATGACCCTGAGCACATGCACTCAACGATTTCTTTGGTCAACCATGGTGAGGCCTGTTCTGAGTGGAACCTGTTCTGTTAAACTGCTGTATGATCTTGGTCACCAAGCTGAAGCTCACTTTTAGGGTGTTAGCAATCTCCTTATAGCCTTTATGTAGATCAGCAATTCTTTTTTTCAGATCCTCAAAAAAGTTGCCATGTGGTGCCATGTCGAACTTCCAGTAACCAGTCTAAGAGAGTGTAAGAGCGATAACACCAAATTTAATACACCTGCTCCCCTTTCACACCTGAGACCTTGTAACTCTATCGAGTCACATGATACTGGGGAGGGAAAATTTTCACATAGGGGTGTACTCACTTTTGAGTTGTCTGAGAACAGACTAATTTATTATTCAGTAAATGTTTTGGGGTAAGACCTAGACTGTGTACCAAATTTTGCATGATCATTGGTTTGATTCTCACCTTTAGCTGAAGCGTGATGGTGAGCAATACCATAATGACTGCCATGATCCCAAAACTTGCCCAGAGAAGCACTCTTCTACCCACCCGGTCAATCAAAAAACCCTGTGTCCAAGCAAACAGCACATATAAGTGTACACAGCCTGCAAGGCATATGTGTAATCCTTACAGGTCAGCTATAAAGCAACACAGGTTTCTCTAATTTAAAACCCACACATGTGATGCTGGTGAGGACTTGGGATGCCCCCACACCCAGAGTGACATATCGGATCTTATCCACAGGAATCCCTGCCTCCTGAAAGGTGCTGTAAGAAAAAACACTGATCTGTGGGAACAAGAGTTATCATGCGTTAAGACAACACCAGAGGTACACCATGCACAGACATGACTGACTTTATTATGCAGAATTAATAAATGACAACAACATCAGGGTTTTTTTTTTTTCAAATACCTAACATAACAGAGAGAAATGAGATGGCACAAAGATCCAAACAAGAGCTTCAGCCATACATAAACAAAACACTCCTTAAAGTTGCTGGCTGTGACAGACTTTGACATGACCTAAAGCCCATTGACATTTATGGGGCGTACTTGTGAACCATACTGGGAAATTTTTCAGAAACTTGTCCATGTCAGTTCATGTGCATGCTGTGCAAGTCTGTCAGTATAGCAAAAGGCAAATTTGACTAAATTGTTAAAGTAATCAAAATATATTTTTGAAAAGATTAAACTTTTCTTTAAGAAGGTATGCTGATTATATAACAAATATTGCGTTGAATGAGAGTTCGAAAATCGTAATATATGCATTTTCACTATAAATACCAGCAGGGAGGGCAAAATGATTCATTGTTTGAGAAGAGGTGGTACAGTGCAGTTCATGTCTTGTTTGATGCGTGGAATATGGGATGTAAAGCAGATTCTTGAGAAATAGACTGGCAATCAGGAGCGATATGGATATGCCAAAGACAATAGTGTGAAGGAAAAAGCTAATAGTGTGAAGGAAATAGTGAATGCATGTGAGAAAGAAGGTGAGAGTGAATAAGAAAAAGAAGCTGCAAGTCGCCAATTAGAGTGGATACAAAGCGGATCAGTGAGATATGGGAGGATTTTTGGGATCCCCAGGAGAATTTATGCTTTTATCAAAGGTCAG
>JAUZST010051161.1:0-24788 GCA_034779995.1 Parotocinclus haroldoi | reverse complement strand
CACACATTTCTGTCTTTCATCGATGTGATCCATGAAGTATTTCGGCAGGATAGTGGAGTACTTTGCCATTGCTTTCTTCACCCATCCCCATTTATCTGGGTTTGGGACCGGCGTGCAGCTGTTTTCAGTCATACGGCTGGGCTGTTTTACATGCACAAGTCAATGACAATTTAGAGACACCAATTAACCTAACACACATGTAAACTCACTCAGACACAGGGAGGACATGCTGAGTCCACTCAGAAAGAACCCAAGCCTCTTCACCCTGGGATTGAACCCGGGACTTCTTGCTGTGAGGCAGCGAGCCACCATGCTGCCCCATATTGGTGCAAATCGGTCATCAAAATAACATGAAAAAATTATATATATTATATTTTAGATTATAATAGCTTGTGATTTAGCCTAAAATAAATAGTTGTTATGCAGTATTGGCTTCCACCCTGCCAAGATCTGATAATGTTGTAACTTTTAGTGCAAAGCCATTTTCATGCATGTAAATGTTTTATTCCAACATGTAATAATTTTACTGTTGTTGCAGGAAAACCTGGTCCTATTAGCATTAGCAGATTTCACATTTCACCCATAAGCAGGTTAGAGCATGGCATTATCATAAGAACCGGACAGAGCACATAGCATTATCCTCTAATTCATTTCACTGCATTTGATGAGAGGCCCATTGTGCACTAAAATTACTGGTCTAAGAACTGTATTTGGCGTAGGGGTGCAGAGGTGCGGTCCTACTTTCGGAAACCATAATTTGAGTCACTGGCCTGATGTGCAAATATCACAAATGCATCACAAATGATGTCTGCCTGTTTTATGCAAGTCTATACAGAAATCAGGTTTCCGTTTTGTACGTCTTTTCCACTGATTTCCATGAATCAGACGGTCCTTCAGAGGCAGCTAAATCCTGTTCCCCAGTCCCCAGAACTTGCCATGTCCTTCTTCTTTACGTTCATGCTCTCAATTTTGCTCCTGTATCTAAATTACCCTTCTGTTAGAATTCTCTACCTCCACATCCCCCTCTTCCACCCCCTTCTGTTCTCCACCTCCAGGCCTCTGCACTCCAATAGCACAGAATAATTGCAGCCTTTCCTTTCCTTCCATACTCTCCATCTCACTGCTCTCTCTCAGCTTCCACTCTTCTGTCCCGGACCAAACAGCCCTGTTGCTAGGAGACTGGCCAGGTTGGTGCAGCAGCACCCCCACCTTTTACTGAAAAGAGGGGATGGAGGGATGGTAGTGTGCCCAGTCAGAAAACCCCTTTAGACTAAAGACGAGCTGCAAGGCAGAGACCGACCCACACGTTTGTAAATATGTCTGGTGCGGTCGCATTCTCGCACACGCTCACAACTAAGCTCCTTTTACCAACTATGCTTCATTTCACATGAACGGACTTTAATATTTGGACTATGATATTTTTAGGAGACAGGATACGGGGTAACTCCGTAAACGATGGCGGCCATACACCTCTGCCAACTCGCTGTTTACCAGGAAGAAAAGGTGGCGAGAGCTTGTGCGTGAGACCGACCATGTGTGCGTCACATTTTCTATATATGAGAGAAGATGACGGTTTATGAGCGATTATGCTGAATCCACCCAACTTAAACTGGGACTCGAACCGCAGACCTTTTAGGTCAGTAAACCTTAACCAAAGTCACTGTGCCCTGCCATCATTACATTTTACTTTTGTTGATGCGGCAAGGATGCGGTGTGTACAGTTTACAATTGTGCAGGGTGGGGGGTGGTTGATGATGATTTTCGGTCTGAATATTAATATTTACATACAATAATACATAATGTATTGTGTTTTTAATATCTATTTAAAAATCTCTTCAATTATTCAGCAGGCTATATGTGCACTTTAGGGTCTTTCCTTACTGTTCCTCTAAAATGGATGGATTGAATACTCTGTCTGTTGAAAGAAAAATTAAGCTGAATTGTGAGCTACCGAAGGTAAAAAGTTGGAAGGGTAGCTCCAAATGAAACAATAGAAATTTCACAGCAACCGACGTGTGCTTTGCTGTGAACATAAAATATTAAATAATATTAAATAATAATATATTTAATAATATTAAATAAACATTAAATAATAATTGATAATAAAGTCTCACAATTTTAGCTTTTGTGGTTACTTACTGGAGAAAATTAGCCATAATAATGCTGTCAAATCAGATAAAACTAGTCAAATACACACACACACACACACACACACACACATACACACACATACACACACATACACACATACACACACATACACACATACACACATACACACATACACACATACACACACATACACACACATACACACACATACACATACACACACACACATACACACACATCTAGATTGACTTACATGGACTGAAAAGCAGCAGCTTGGTGGAAATGTGATTTGCACTTATGACCTTTTAGTCCAAGGTCCAGTACCATATTCACAAAGCCACCACAGTTCTAAAGAGCATGTGATTTCTCTCATTAAAAATCCCTAAAGAAAGTCTAGTGTGACTACTGCTTGAAGTTTGAAGGAAGCCCCAGTTGCTAAAAATAGCAATGTTTTTTTGTCCCTTTGCAACCAATTAACTTTGCAAAATAAACTTTTGGCTCCTTTAATCTCAAGTTCATTTCTCCTGTTTGTCCAATAATAAAGCTCCCTGATTACTGATTATCAGATTACTGCAAAACCCGGCATGCAGTTACATTGCAGGCAGATATGTAAATAATTACAGGTGCTTCACCGCTGCTCTGTAAAAAGGCATTGTTTGATTTCCATGGATGCTGATTTCCATAGATGATGCTAAACACGTAGAAAGGGTCCGAACAGAGGCAGCGGTGTGTAGGGAAGGAGCCACCTGTGATGGTGGGAAACAAAACTGTGAGAGCTGCTCATGCTTGTCAGCAGATCAAACAATCCTACTGGTGGTTGGTCTGGCCTGTCTGTCAGAGCTAGTTTGCCATGTGTGTGCCCTCATAAAAACACCGCTCCCAGCACCTCCAAATAGATAAATAGGTCAAACTTCCTAGATGACGAGCAATTTGGAAACACCCAGTCTTCTTCCGAGTCTGTCAACTGGACAAGATGCCTTTGAGTATCGTAGAGGCATGTTATAGAGGTACCATACCCAAAATAATACTCGGAGATTTTTTGTAGACAATGGGGCAAGTGTGGCAAGACCCAGACCATTTACATATCTGCTGTGATGTAACTGCATGCAAAACTTTGCAGCAGTCTGACGTTTCTATCTGGGTGCTTTACTTTTTGTCAATAACCGTTATTTAACTTTTACTTGAACATTTTACATTTACATCATTTAGCAGACACCCTTATCCAAAACGACTTACAACTGAGACAGTCTTACAGTTCAAGCAATGGTGGGTTAAGGGTCTTGCTTAAGGACTCAACTGTGGCAGAGGTGGGATTTGAACCCTGGACCATCAGGTCCAGAGTCTCAACCGCTAGGCCACCGCAAGCAACATCTCCTGACCTATACTGCTTTCCTACCATATATATATTGTTCACAAAACTAAGGGGATACTTCAAAATGAAATCTCCTATAAAGAAAGATCCCTCTTTTTTGTGAGCAGTGTAGTTTGGTAGCAGTTCGAGCTGAACTGACTCATATGTCCCAGTCTCATGAATATTCAAGGTGATTGAATCCACTGATGACATGTGGAACTGTGCTGGTCACAGAATCAATTAGTTCTGCCGTGATTTAGAGGAGGCGTTTTCTTCTTTCACTGTCCCTGTGGAGAATAAATACACTGGCTTCTCTGCATTTGTCTCTGTAGATCTCTGTACCCATGATGGAAAACTGACAGCTTCTTTTTTTCTTCTGGCTCTGCTCATTCTTGCATTAAAACCACAAAAATAAATGGATTTGAACCCAGGGGAGTAAGTGTTTTAGCTTTAATCCATACTAGGTCCGCTAAATGTTCCTGGAAGTATATGCTGCTTCTCTTAATATGCGTTTGTCATTCCCGCACTACTTTGTCTACTCCCATGTCTCTGTCTCGGCCTCTGAAACCCAGAGGTCCCAGTAACACGATTACTGCCAGACCATCTAATCTACAGCTGCCTAACCAACAGAGAGACAGACAAAATGTGTGAGTGTATGTTTACAAGGCGGAGAGAACAGAGACCCACAAATGACTTACAGTGCAGTGTAATTCGAGTGAGAGAAACTAGCCGGTTGTGTAAGAGGAATGTTTTATATGGAGGCTGACGTCAACCATGGAGAGAAAACTGCAACTAAGCTGTATATAGCAGAACAAGAACACTCGCACTGGATTGTTTCATTGCACTTAGTTGTTGTGCGTTTAGACTTTAGACATTTTTCTTCCACACTTCAGCACTACAAACAACCATTTGCTTTAGTCTATCCAAAGATTTACAATAACGTATTGCATTTATACTGTAGTACGCAAGAATAAATAACACCACCAGAAATACTACCAACTAGAAGTGTGCGATATTGACAAAAAGTTATATCTCTATTTTCGGTGACAATAATGATAACTAGAATTAAAAACAACAATAACAACCTGTAAGACTGTGCTTAAAAAAAAATTTAAAAATAAAGGGAAAGTTTGAGTGTGACTCGCTGGATGAACAGTCAACGTGGGGCACTCTCATCCAGTTTAACATGCTTCTGTTCACCCCCATAAGTATATCACTTACTACTCAATCAAGAAAACAGTTTTTCTGATGATCTTGTTTCGTGAAATGCAATCAAACACTTCTTTTTTGAATTGCTTCATATTCATTCTGAAATAGCTTCTAATTTTTGTGAGCAGTGTAAGTAGTGGAGGTGCGTTTACATTGCTTGTACTTTATGGAAACAAAAAACGTGACTTTAAAACACCCTTTGTCCAACAGAGTACCCCATACTACCCCTGCGTGTATGTGATATTTGAACCTGTGCTATAGCATAGTGAAAGGGGTCTTGGGAGATAAGTGCAGGCAGGTAAACAGGTCCTTTACCAAAAAAAAAGTGGCCAAGAAAAAAAAAAAAGATATTGATTTAGCACATCTCCATGTCCCTAAACATTTTGTGCCACGACTAAAAAGGCCCTGAAACATAATATCATGATAATCAAAACTCTCTCTGCTGACATGCTTAATAAGAAAGGGACAGGTGAAATAGACATATGGTATCCTAAAACACAATAGAAGCAGGGACCCTCAATCTCATGGGACAGAGCCTTCCCCCTCCACAGCCCCCTCTCAAGAGCACACACACACACACACACCACTCTCACTGCATTTGATGGAGGCTTTTTTGTGGGGCTTGCCAATTTGACCATTGCATAGTATTTATTTGAGGGTGAAAGGGTCTCTCAGAGGTCACCGTGATACATGAACTGATAAGGTGCAGAGTCTCAATTACACTTTGCCTTAGGCAGGAGTCCCTACCACTGCCAAAGCGAGAGACTGAGCTAGAGCGCGGTGTCACACGCTCATAAAAAAGACCAGGTATATGCACCAGAGACAATCAGAAAGACTGAGCTCCTTTCAGTAATTGCAGAGAATTACACTGGGTACTCAACACATTTTTTAAAAAATTAATAATCCTTACCCTTTACCCAAGACTTTCTGGTTTCCATGCACAATCAAGTTCTTCCGCATCCAGATCAGCCAACCTTGCTTTGAGGCATAGTTACGCTGCAACAGAAAAGGGCCTTCCCCAAACGGTTCCCACAAAGTTGGTAGCATACAATTGTCCAAAATGTCTACGCGTGTTATTAGGATTTCCCTTTACGATGCTTTATGCCACTCCGCCAATGCCAACGCTTGGCATTGTGATTAGTAAAGCATATATATGTCAATGATTTTGCCCAACTATAGTGTTTTAATCATGCTTAAGGTAAGCCATGCTATGTATAAGCCTACCTTAAACATGCCTAAATAAAGCGTACAAGCTAAAATAAAATATCTTATGCAATTTATTAAATAATGTGTTCAACGTGAAAAATGATTACTGTCAGGACCACTGCTTTTCCTCACAGTTTCCAGCGTTAATTATGATCAAAGTATGCTTTTAATATAGTTTTGTTTTGCTCCCTATGTCCACTCCAAAGCCTCTTAGTGCCATTTTGACTGTAAGGCAATGAAAGTCTATGTATCAACAAGTACTGTTAATACAAAAAGAAGAGATTATGAACCTATTATTAGTATCCACAGGGACGTGGGTGTGTCAACTGCATGTGATGGCTTGTGACCATTTCCTTCCGTCACTCTCAACCAGCCCTCTCTAGCTTTCAAAATCCCCTCGGTCACAAAGCCCTTCATCTCTTTTACTCTGTTCTATTTGTTTCTCATCTCTGAATCATGTGTTATGCTTCTGTCCTTAAAAAAAGACCCAATCTCCCTGCATCTCGACATCTGACGCTGTAGTCACATACTCTCTCTGTTGACGTGGACATCCCCCACTATGCACACTCACGCCAAGTAATCATCACTGTGCTATGTTCTAGTTGTAAAGGTCACTAAAGGTCAGGCCATACAAGGTCATTCTGACCCACCTGTGCGAGTGGCTCACGTTTCATACACAGTGCCGCGTTCACAGGCAACACGTATACTCTGTGTGATTGGTGTCGGTTACTCACACGCTCCATTTACGGGAACGTTGGGTAAAATGAATTGTTTTGTGACTTTGAGCCTGTGTTTCTCACAAGCCAAGCCATGAAAATGTACGAGTTTCTCAATGCTAGTACAAAAACAGGGCTGAACAGTGTCTATCCTTGAAGAACATGGGGCCCAGGCATAAGCGTGCCCTGGATGATATGCCAGTCCATTCCAAGGAAGGACGGGGGTGCAAGATGGCTGCCCCTCCATATAAAACAGTCGACCGTGCCCGTACAAGGTCCCCAACCTGGCCCTAGGGCACTTCAAGGTCTAGCTCATTAGACTGCCATATGAACCACTAAAACTACTTCATCCTGATTAAAGCCTATACAAGAACACTGGGCACAACAATATACACTTGACAAAGTGACAGTCCTTATCTCATTATCCATTAACCCATTATCTCAAGCACGTTATTCTAGTGCCAGTTCAATTAGCAATCCACCTACTGCCATAGATTCATAACGTGGAAGGAAAACATATAGCATCTGTAGAAACGTGCAGATTATATGGACAACACATTCCACCTAAAGGAGCTGTTATGACACACTCTCACTCACTCACTCTCTCACTCTCTCACTCTCTCACTCTCTCACTCACTCACTCACTCACTCTCTCACTCTCTCACTCTCTCACTCACTCTCTCACTCTCTCACTCACTCTCTCACTCACTCTCTCACTCACTCTCTCACTCACTCTCTCACTCACTCTCTCACTCACTCTCTTTTCTACATGATTTTGGACTGTGTCTGTGGGAATTGTTGCACTGAAGAGAATTGGTGAGGTCGGACACAGATGTTGGATGAACAGGCCTGGCTCTCTAGTTTATCCCAGATGTGTTTGATGGGGTTCAGTGTGGATCAAGCAAGTTCTTCTACACCAAACTCATCCAACCATGCCTTTATGGTCCTATATGGGACACAGTCAAGCATGACTCCTCTGCTACCAAACTTTACAGTTGGCTGTTCGGCCATCGAAACCCATGCCATGAAGCTCCCAGTGCACAGTTTGTGTGCTGATGCTGATGCCAGGGGCGTTTTGGAACCCTATTGAGTCAGCAGAGCATTTAGGTGCTACTTTATGCTCTTTAAATGACCCTTTCTTTCTCAAGTGTTTGTAAAGGCAGAACGGTTGACTAATTGCTTACGTTTAAACACCTGTAGCAATGGAATTTTAAAAAACACCTGAATTTAATGATTAAAAGGTGTACCAATAAATTTGTCTCTAAAGTGCACCTAAAGTTTGGGTGAACTCTTGCCCCCAAAGCCCTGTAACTGTGCTACCCCAACAATTGGCACCCAATATGTAGCACACATTATCATTACATCAATTTTAAATATGGAATTATCTCAGCACACTGGAAACATGAAGTTTATGCCTACGGCTGTGTAACAGCTTCAATATGTGTGTGATGCATGCCAGGAGTGATCGTTATCTCATTACTGTACTTATGATCAGGGTGCTTGTGTGCACATCCCAAACAATCATCACAAAGGACATTGGCAATGAGCTACAATAATATCATCAACTCTATACTACAGACCAGGGCTTGTGAGTATGACTTTTTCAGATTACTCCATTGTCTATTTTGTTGCGTCACAAAATACATGCTGTATGGCTGTCTTTTTGCTTGGATGGCGCATTGGTAAGGCAACACAAACAAACATGGAGGAATGTGAACGCTACGCAAAACGTGATTGTTCTTAGGCGAGTCCAGGAACTACAAAACATGGAGTTCATACCCAAAAGAAGAGCTACTTTTGTTGCATGGACATGTTTTCGGTACGAAAAGCCTCACACTGATCTAAGCTGTTTGATCAGTTTGCAATCTAAGCCACCTAATCAGTTCCCATGATGGCCTCAAACATAACTAACTTGATTTACCACAATCACAAAAATCACGTGTTAAAGATGCACCGATCTAATCTTTTTTTGTTGTGATGAGCCATAAACGATGGTCAGATCACTCTTATATAACCAGGTCACCTAAAGTCGCGTGAAAGTGGAACAAAATGTTTCTGTATGCTGGCATTTATAATTATTAAACAGAAAGATAAAAAACACACAAATCGGAATCGGCCAAGACAATTGCACACTCTCTCTCTCTCTCTCTCACACATACACATACACATACACACATACATATATATATATATATAAACATTTCATATTTTGTTATATGCGCAAAACTTTTCTCAACGTTTCTAAATAAAGGGAGAAATTACAATTGTGTTTGAGAATGTAGCATATATTTGTCGAACTTAAAGAAATTATGTGATTAGAAATGGGTGGTCATTTCATGTGGTCATTTTAACTGTAAAAAACCCACTGAATTAACCGTGTGTTATATCGTAATACATATCGTAATCGGGATATGAAATTGTGGCTATATTGCCGAGCCCTATATACTGTTTGATGGTAGTAAATGTCTGCAACAGAGATTCAGCTATACCATTTATACCGTACCATTTCTACATGCTTCATGCTTTGTTAAAACAGTGCTGCTTACTTCAGTAAGGCGGGGCTTTTATTCTGTTTACATGCAAGAGTCTTAAGGGAGGATGGGGAGAAGAGGGACAGTTTAGAGACTCTGAACTCCTCACAAACAACTGAAAATGAGGAAGTTAAAAGAGGAGCGGCTAGTATTGCGTGGAAATGTTTTTTTTTTTTTTTATTCGATACTCAGCAGAAAAACACTACCTGTGTAGTTTGCCGCTCAATGGGTGTGGCTACAGGAGGCATCCCAAGCAGGCTTTATCAAATGATATGTCCCTTAATCTGTGGTGAAACCGTTTCAGATGTTTCATATAACACAGCCGTACCCAAGAGTGGGTTCTTGAAGCTCAATACACTTATTTCTTACAGGAAATGTGTACCTGGCCTGAGCTAACAGCTGAGAACTATATGGCATGGGTGTATTTGGGTAAATCCGCCAAAATAATTCCTGCTCACACCATCCTTGTGATTTTTAACAGCATGATGTGTTTTCTCCTGACTGACAATGTGTTTTTTTACTATTAGTACAGTCAACATTTTTATAATTATTAATAAATCATGACATTATTAGGGCAGCACGGTGGCTCGGTGGGTAGCACCACTGCCTCACAGCAAGAAGGTCCCGGGTTCAAACCCAGAGTGCAGCGGCCTGGGTCCTTTCTTTGCTGAGTCTGCACCGGCTGGCCTGCGACCCCGTGTGGATTAAGCGGTAGATAATGAATGTTATTTTGAAACAATTATGGTTGGCTACTGTGGAGGAACAAAGGCAGAGTTGCTGGTTTAACCAGCGGTAAATTCTCGTCTCTTTCCGGCACAGGAGAAAGAACGCTAGCCTCGCGGTCACGGAGCGAGAGCTTTAAGAGAGTCTGTTTACGAGTCTTCCAGATAAAAAGTGTCTAGATGGGATTAGCACACGGGATTTCAAGTGATGGGATTAAATATAGCGCTTTTGGTTGATTCCCTCTTGTGTGTCTCTGAACTTTTTCTGGCACATCTTTACGTGCTCATGCATTACGTGCTACTAGCTCCGTTATTCAAACATTTAGAAGCGAGGTAAGCTGAATGTGCTATCTGTAACAAAGTGTATTAGTTCTAATCAAGGTATAAAAAGTGAAAAAACGTGAACAAATTGAGTAGTTAATGCTGCTGCCCGGGGAAAGAAACTTTACTGCATTATCGTAATTCCGTCGTAAAGTCAAGATATCATGAATTGAACCATCGTAGTCCAGGGAACACCTGTGCTCATAACTATTTGTTTGAAACAAAACAGAATCCACTGCTTAATTTGTGTTGGATCCTGCCAGAACAAGATCTGCTACCTTTCACATATTCATTTGCATCCCGTACCTCTGCGGGCTTTTTTTTTTTTTACATGTACAGTCCACACCCTGTGTCCCCTTACCTCAAGTTTTACAAATTAAGCACTGCCATAACCCAACAGTTGTGTTTCAGTACTGATAAAATGGTTTATCCAGAGTGGAGTAGCGATTATTGTGTGACTGTATTGATCGTTTGAAATTATGAGGGCCGTTCAATAAGTAATGCTCCACATTTTTTTCTCAGAACAGATTTATTCTTAAGAGTCAGAATTTGGTGACCATATACATTAACACTTCTTGTACATGTCCTATTTTTCTACATAGTCTCCATTACGTTCTACGGCCTTACGCCAACGTTGTGTGAAATCACGTATTCCCTGCCGGGAATGTCTGAAGCAGTGGCTGTGACAGGACGTCCTGAGCGCTGCTGAACACGGAGCTCTGTTTCTGCATTTCCTGATGCTTTAACTTTCTTTACCCATCGCCCAACGATACTCCTAGCAACTGCATCATTACCATACACTGCACACAAACGTTTATGGATGTTCACCGCGGTTTCTTTTTCCACAAACAAGAATTCAATAACAGCACGCTGCTTGTAACAAGAGTCGTATGTAGACACCATTTGGGCGCTTCGCTACGGTTCTGTGATCTGCCGAAATTGTTAAAAAATTTCACACGCATGCAGAAGAAACATCCAAATTTAAGCACCTAAAAGGACGTTTGTCTATATATATTAATGCCTTTTCTTAATGTGGGCCATTGCTTATTGAACGACTCTCGTAGTATAAACAAAGAGTGTGGAATTAATTAGTAAGCATGTCCTTGACTACACCACAGGTATTTGCATCAAAAAATGAAACTGAAACAAATGTGTGTAAAAAATGATATCTGATTTCTGAGCATGTGCACTGGGTCCCTACCAAACACCTAACACAAACAGCACAACAGGCTACTCTATAGTCTGAAAATGTCAACAAACATGACATTATATATTTTTTTACAACAGTGCTCACTCATAACATCAAACCTTACTTATCCAAACAATCTTTTGAAAAAGAGCAGGAATCAGGAGCTTATCTGCCATGGTCACTTGCCTGACGGTGTCGGTAAGGCTGTTTAGATCAATAACAAGCATTACATCCTCACTATATACACACACTACAGAAACCCCCAAATGACCCTCGGCTGTCAATCAAACTGTGAGAGGATCACCTGCAGCTTGTGCGTATCTTGCTAAGGGCAATAACAGGCGGTGACAAGCCTGTCCCTTTATGTGGTAGAACCTCCCATTCATCACTGGAACATCAGCCAAAAATCAAACCTTTCAGCTCTCTCCAAGGGGCCTAATTGAAGTCAATTGGAGAGTGAAGAAAGGGGGGGGTGAAAAAGAACAGGGACAGTGGTTTGTGAATGGGCTGGACAAATCTGGGGCAGCCATTTCATCATCAGGGTTAGAGCGACTGCAAAAATATTCATTTCTACTAAGGGGAGAGATGAATCTTTCTTTGGAGAATCCAGTTTTTGAGGAGCTGACCCTCACACACAAACACACACATTTGTTTTTCGGACAAGACTCGATGTACCTGTAAGATTCACCTACTGACTGGGTTTTAGTGTAGGTAAATAAATGCTAACTCTAAACCGCTTCCTAACCTCTAAACACATATATTGGTAGAAGGTATTATAATGGTTTTACGGTCGTGTGAGGTCCTTCACTTTGTATTAGGTTGGCATTTTTAATGCTAACCCAAACCTTACTTCTAATGTTAGTAACTTGTACCAAACTGTGTGCCATTTAAAGAGACACACACCCCACCCAACCCCACGCGCGCGCACACACACACACAAGCACATCTGCCAGTGCCTCAAGTATTAACCCAGCAGGTGTGTCTGGGCTTTTTTTTGATTTTCGCATTATATAGATTAATATCTTCATCATACTGTTCGCCGAGCAGTGGTTTATATTAAACTGCTCATATTTGGATTAACAATATGCTCTTAAAACTCTCCCTTTCTTTCTTTTTCTTTCTCTCTCTCTCTCTCTCTCTCTCTCTCACACACACACACACGCGCACACACACACACACACACACTTTTCTCATTGTGGTGGTGGGGACTGAGGTAAGGATTATTGTAGATAATTAATTGTACTACTAATGATCCACAAGTTTTGCAACTAGGTAAAAATGTCAGCCCTTTTACTGTTTGTGGGGACATTTGGTCCCCCATAATGTTGCATAAACATGAACCACCGTCACAACACACACACACACTCACACATATTCACACACATACACTCTCTTTGGTTCTCTATCCCTGTGGTTGGGGGTAACTCTATCCTTGTGGGGACATTTGGTTCCCATAATAAAATATAAACTTAAACACACACTATCCTTGTGAGGACATTGCACTGTCCTGAATGACCATAAAGAACTACTTAAGCTACTTAATGCTCCACCTACTCCGACCCCTAACCTTAATGACCGATAGCAAGTGTTTTGGCTCTTTTGTTTTTTCAAATAAAAGTTTCCATTTTTGTTAGCGAAAATCAGTGTAATTCCAGATTTTCCTATCACCTGCACATCCTCAAGTGCAACAAGACAAGTCGTGCGCGCGCACACCTTGGGGCCTCTTTCGCGCCATAAATCGTTACATTATGCTGAATTCACGAATTCTAGTGTTATAAATTATATTATGATTATAATCTACACGTTTTACTGAGTTTGTCTTGAACCGAACGAAAGCCCAGAGCCAACGTGATTACTTTGACCCCAGAGCTCACGAAACTCGGCAACTTGTGGCTGCGTCCCAAATCGTTTACTATCGTAGGCTACTACACTGTCAGGGGTAGTACGTTTTGTACATAATGTCCTATCGAAACATCGAAAATGTGTCGTTCTATTACGGACTCTTTACAGACCAGCTGCTTTCAGTCATATGAGTCAGATTTCAGTGGTTTAGAATGGTCAATCAATCCAGGGAGTAAATTGTACTTCTCACAAAAATTGAGGGGACACTTCAAAAATGAATGATCTCCTATTTTTTGTGAGCAGTGTATATCCGAGCGGTACTACGATGTCTATATTCATTTAAGCAACACGCCCGTAACCAAGCAAAGTTAGGATTTGTATGATAAAAAGTGCCCCCGTTAACTGAAGCAACTATTAAAAAAGATGGCGTACTAGCCAATGTGGACCTACAAATGAGTACCGTGTCCTGTGCGTTCGGGATGCAGCCTACAGCCCAAAGATAGTCAATCCAATAAGCAATTTCGTGCGGCGTTCAGGTGACTGATCAGTTAATGAGGCTGAACTGGGAGGTGGAGGCTTGTTCAGGACCAGGGCGGAGAAACAGAGCAACAGTTTGATTCTGGTTCTGCTCTAATACACACGGGACTCGTGTTGGGACTAAACCTGACTCGCGAGGGCCGAGCTTAAGTGGGCTGAAGTGACAGTTTAGCGTGTAAAGATAAACCAGACCTGTCTGCGCAGCACTGATGAACGATCGATTTGCATAAGCAAATACACGAGGCTATTGAAAGAGGAGGGAGGAGGAGAAAAAGGAGGCACTAACCGTTGCCTTGATGGGGACGTACAGTATGGGTCGGTCGGATTTCCCCTTCTTGTCTTGCTGCCCGTCCTTTCCGACTTGGAAGCCTTTGGATTTGACCCAGAACTTAAATTTGGCGTTGATTGTGCCGTTGTCCGTGTAGCCGTCCGGGTCCTCGCTTTGTGAAAGCGCCTGCAGGATCTTCTCGTATTTGCGCCGGGTCACCGTCTTTGTCTTGGCCGAGTCTCCGTAAGTGCGGAGGCACCAGTCCTGAAATTCTCCGAACATGTCTCCCTCGGAAGGTGCCGGACTCCTTTTAGGGAGGTCAGCGTTGTGCTTTTTGCCTGACATCCCTCGTTTGCTTCTGCTCCAACCGGTCTGAATCCGAATGCCCCTCTGTGAGTGCGTACCGAGCCCGTGGATCGTGTAGGTGTATCCCGTACCGAGTGAGCTCTCCGTCCGTAGGATGGTCCGTCCTGGCACCTGTTTGCTCAACCGTTTCTCCTCCCGTCCCACAGGGAAAAAAAAAACGGAACAAATGTGGGCTCCTCTAGAGAGGAACCGAGGCGAAGGGGCTGTCCTACCAAAAACGCAGGGCTATCTGTCTCCCCCACCTGTGTGCTGCAGCCTAGATTATCATGCTAATTATCCCGGTGTGGCAGCTCCCTATTAATATTCTGGGGGAAAAAACAAATTACAAAACCACAATGCTACGCTGTCTTTGTTCGGGCTTCGTTTGCAAGTAGCGTTCGTCTGTGAAATAAACCGTGCGTCCACCCCCTCCTGCTCCTCCAGCTCCACCTGAAATCGCTTACCACCTGTTAGAATCAAGCAGCGCGTCCCAAACCCACACCAAATCACAAACACCGGCGCGTCCCGCTAAAGCAGCCTGGAAGAGAAGCAGTGAGATAAATCAGTAACGGGAGTGTGATCAGGATTGGAGCTGAGGCGACTATCAAATCCAGGAAGTGTTAACATTGCCCCAAACGAACACAAAGCCCCCCACACCGACCTGCCACCAACACGCCCCAGTTTGTATCGCTCAATATTTAAACCATTATCTGCTTCCAAAATCTGTTTTCTCGTCGAGATGTGCTGCTTTTAATGGGTCCATTATTCAATCAGTTGTGTGTTTCAAATAAACAATTAATTCAATATACAGTTTTATTTTAAAACCATATGAAATGACATCTGGCTATAAGGTTATATGATGTCCATGGCTAGGCTTAATCTGACAAAATATGACAGAAGGTAACATTTATTAAGGAAACGTGGTGTGAAATGGGTAAATGGGTCACTTTGGAACACTGTCAACATAACGGCCCAGTCTTCTTCTATAATGTTTAAGATACTGAGCATGAAGCCTAAAACCCTCCTCAGTACATAATATCCCCATGTCTGTGACTATCCTATAGCCTCTCATATGGACTCTTCAGCTCAACATAAAACAAAAAGTGTCAATGAGGTTTAGCTCATTAGAGTCATGTCGAGAAAATGATTTTGCAGACACTGCACCATTTAGAAAGGATTTGTATATGCTTTGCTTACAAACATTGGGGGATATTTCAAAATGAGTATGAAGCAAATCAAAGAAAGTTGTTTGATTATGCAAATGAGATGCAAACTAAATTATGGTGATTGAGTAGCAAGTGACATATCTGTGGTGAACAGGAGCATGTTAAACTGGACGAGAGGGCCTCACATTGACTGTTCAGTAAGGTGTATGGTCACTCAAGACTGCCAAAACACACTGACAGCGATGGGGAATGGACAGGATCAGATTGTCCAGCAAATCTTGTGAGATCCTCTTCGTATTCATTGTGAAATATCCCCTCATTTTTGTGAGTAGTGTATGCTTACTCCACTGAGGGGGGATCTATTTCTGACTAGATCTAACCAACTAACTGCAAGGACGTTCACTTAAAAAACCTATAGAGTTTATTCAGAATGGTGCAATAAAGAAAAAATCTCAAGTGAGAAGAACTTCTGCAGACAAAATCACCTTGTTGATGAGATGGGCCAACAGAAAATGGCCAGACTGGTTCAAGCTGTCAGCTACATCATTTCAGATAATCTCTCGGCATGTTTTTTTAAGAGAACAACTATATCTCGGAGTGAAAAAATGCCATTGAGAAAGGTGGGCTACAACAGGGAACTGTGGGACTGTGATGATCTAGTGGTTAAGGTACGAGACTATGGAGCAAAAGGTCAAGGGTTCTAATCCCACCTTTGCTACAGTTGGGTCACTGAGTAAGGCCCTTAACCCATAATTGCTTGGATTGTGAGTCTGGTTTAATTGTAAGTCGCTCTGGATAAGGGTGTCTGATAAATGATATAAATATAAATGTACAACAGCAGAAGACATTTTAAAGTTTCACTTCTGTCAGATTCCAGTGTACAAAGGTTCACCAAAACTGTCTAGTTAAAGACTGAAATAACAGCGTGGTCTGAAGAATTTTGAGGCATACAGATGTAAAAACTGTCTACAGTCTTCTCTTAGAAGTATGCTATGAGCAGTTGATTTGATTTTTATATTTATGTTATATCGTTGATTTTTCCCAGTTAGGGCTGCAGGGGCTCCAATGCATACCTCTGGAGAGTACATTCATTGGACAGGAAGCAAGTCCATTGTAGGACTGGATAAAGGTAGATGTTGCTGCATGGAGGGCAAAGCCAATCCTGTCTACAATGTTATACCCAACCTGGTGGGAAGTATCTTATTAGACCGCTGCACCACCCCAACACTGGTCTTGTTGTTTTGCACCTCCTAATTGATCATACCTAAATAATCATACAGCTAGCTACAGTATTTTTGTGTTGATGCAAGTGTATTTCTGAGGATTTGAAAGGCTTCAGTGTCACTGAAATTTGAGAGTAATACAACAATGAATACAAACCTAACCAACAATATCATTTGATCAGCTTAGAAGGACTAGAATGAGGCTGTCTAATCTATCTATGAAGTATATCTATATCATACCAACAAGGTATGTGCTTCTAATAAAGTGCACACAGTACAGACTGATCTGCCATCATGTCAAATCCATGGTATACCACCAACCTAATATGTTTACAGTGACACTACTGTAATAGGCCATAAAGGAACTTGGGGGGGGACTTTCAAGCAAGAAAAGTCAAAAGTAAAATCTCTCATGTTGGCTAATCTTAATGTTCATGAGTCACAACATTGACAGCATGACAGCATTGCAAAATCACTGCTCTTAAAAAGAAAACTCTTGTCCATCCGCACATAAGCAATTCCAAAGCCTGTTGGTGAAGCATAACTTTTACCGAATTCGAATTTCCGGTTAAAAAGAGAAGGGTTGTGTCTAGAGAAAGAAACACACATTCCAGCATAACAACCCAATTCTGTCTGTGAAACATGGTGATGGTAGTATCTGCCAGTGGTGTCTGCCTACTTTTGCTGCATCTGGTCCAGCTTGGCTTGCCATCAATGCTGAAATATGGAATTTTGAATTATAAAAGCAAAGTCTAATGAAAAATATCAGGACATCTCTGTTTGTGAACCAAATCTCAAGAAAATGTGGGTCAAGAAGCAAAACCATAAACACACAAGTTGTTTTACCAAAAAAAAAATAAAAAATTACAAAATACTAAATTTGATGTTGTGTCAGTTGTCCTGACATTAATCCAAAATAAATATTATGGAAGCTGTCAATGTAAGGAAACCACCAAACATCAAAAGAAATGCTTAGTTTGTGGTTATTTTTGCAAATGCGGTCAACAGATACTGAAACCAATTGTGCACATGCTTTTGTCATTTTGATATTTAATATGAAATATTTCTGTTCAGTAATTACATAACCAGGTTTATAATTTTGTATCTCATTCGTTTAATTGTATTCTCTTCACCTAACTTTAGAAGTTAAATAAAGTGCTGATGTAAAAAAAAAATCTGAAAATTCAGTAATGTGTATGCTAGTTATGGTACGTGATAGTGTGACTAGATACAAGCTAGGTGCACCTAATACATGAATGTGGTAACCATGTGTGTTTTGTAGTTCCAGAACAGGGTGTGTTGGGGGCAGCAGTTAGGAAACTTGATTGTTCATATCCCAGCTTTGACAGGCTCATGTTTTGTAACAGTCCTTTTACCATCCTTGCTCAAGAGTGCCATGTATTCTTTGAGTATGTGGTCCAAGTGATAACTTTACAGTGCTGTTGTAAGGGAGGGACTAACCTATAGCAGGGGTAATCACACATATCTTCTTCAAGAACCAGGAATGAGGAACCCTGTAGGAATGCAGTAGGCTGGATCAGTGCCTTTCTTTTCGTTTGTGTGCTTTTCTATACACTATAATACAATTACAGTAATTCAAAGCCATCAGGTGTTTTGAATCTGGTTCAAAATAATCACATGTAGCAGGAATATCTCAATATACCATCCAGACTCTTTACACTGTGGTATTAACCCAAAGTCAAAATGTATTTATATAGCGTTTTTTTTTTTAAAGAAATGGTCTTTACAGTATTATATTATCTTAAAAGGCCAATCCCAAATTGAGCAAGCCCAGGGCAAGGAACAACTCCCTGAATGTTGAAGAAAGAAACCTTGGGAGGACCAAGACTTAAAAAGGGACCCATCCTCCTTGGGTGGCCTGGATGTTAAACTGAAATAGTTACGTTTGTATTAATAGTCAAATTAAGCCAGTAATAACAATTAAATTAAATAATGTAAAAGATTTGAGATTTGAGAAGTCCTTGCAGGCACATTGTCTCCTGATAACAGAATGATGGAGGGAGTTACTGCACTGGTGTGGCCCGGGCATGGTGGGAGTGGTTCTGTTGATGAAAACAAGTAGAGTGATGCTGAATCTAAATGTATGATGCTGGAGCTGGGACTGGAGCATCTGCTCGGAGAGAAAATAGAAAATGTAGTTACTTATTGGTGAGGATGACAGAGTCTATTAACAATTACTGATGCCAATCATATTGATGTCCATGTTACACATAGGTCTAATTTAAGGGCTTTTAGCAGGAAACATGTAAAAGCTTCACTGTGGTAATGCGAACACAAACATTTTGGTGCTGTGGAAGGATGAGTAGTTGCTCATGGGTCAGTGGTCGCTGGTTATGAAGTACTGTTTTGTTTTTGCAGAAGCCACATCAGCTGTATATTTTGATCGGTTTAACTGTCTTGTTTTTTTCAAGACAGACACCTGATACTGTGGTCTCTTACAAGGAACAAATGCATTTGACTATTTGTTTAAAACACAATAGGCCACTACGCTCTCTTATTCTCCCTCATACCTGATCAGTCTAAAAAAAAAAGAAAGAAAAGTTTTCGGCTAGTTGTTGCTTAAAGGTGAGTATTTGAAATGGAAAATATTTGATTGAACTAGAAAACAAAAAAGGAAACCCTTTGACTAGTGGGCTTAGATTATTGGCCCTTCTGTACAGAGTACAGTTTTGAGTTAAGCCACAATAGATAAGGGGAAGCAACGTTTATAAATGATTTTACAAATCTAGACATGGATTATTTAGAAGAGGCTCTGCTTTATTTTATTAGAACTTAAGGGGGTGAAAAAGAATGGAGAAATAAAACAAAAAAGAAAAGGCAGACACAGAAGACTCACTTAATGGACTAGTTTAATTGCCTACACAGTGATAAACCACAACTGTATATTTAAATATGCTATATATTGTGTGTACTTTTGGCTTTACAGAAATAATAACCACCCGTATTGTGCTCTGATACAAAATCCAGATTTGTAGAGAATATGGCCCACTAGAAACTCTCTTGTTCTACAGGAATTCAGAGATTTATCCCTGAGGAGACATGTAAAAAAAAAAAAAACTCACCGCCCCCAGACAAACTAATCCAATCTGACAGGGGCTTATGAATATGTACCTTCAGACTATGTAGTAGGAGACCACATTCAAAAATTCCTCTCCACATCCTGAACTACAATAATTAGGCGATATTTCATTGAATACGAAGAAGATCCCACAAGATCTACTGGATAATCTGATCCTGTCCATGCCCCATCACTGTCAGTCTTGGGTGACCATACACCCTACTGAACAATCAATGTGGGGCACTCTCGTCCAGTTTGACATGCTCCTGTTCACCCCATAAATGCGTCACTTCCCACTCAATCATGATAATTAAGTTTGCATCTCATTCGTAGAACCAAAAACTTTCTTTAACCTTTCATTTGCTTTTCTGGTTATCTTGTTTATCAAAATAAAATCAGGTGCTTCTTCCTTAATCACTTCATATTCATTCCTATTATATCTTCTAATTAATACCACTAAATAGCTTTGACCTGCTTTTTGTCCACTACACTCTAAACAATGAAGGCACGACTGCGTCAGTTTCAACGAACCCAATCTGGATATTTCAATAAAAGTGACTACAGTTTAAACAGACCTTGATATGTCAGTTGCAATGTGGACAGTTCTGAGAAAAAAAAAACCATAAAGTGACCCAGTATTTCAGATACTTTATTATTGTTACTACCTTTTAACCTTACAGTAGATGTTAAAATACTAGTAATGAGTAGGATTGTAACCATTGCACCTGTCTTGTGGGCTTTCAGTTGTAAAAAAGAAAGTGTAGCCAACCAAGAAACCAAACCGAAACAAGAAACGATGAAAGAAACTGAAGGATATAAAACACTGACATTTCCAAGAGGGCAACACTAACTCAGTACAGTTTGAGTGCACTTCAGACCATGAAAGGCACTGGATGTCATGTGACAGCACTCAAAGCGCCACGCGATGAGGCAATGCCGAGAGTCGGAGAAGTTCTCAGTTGAAACCTTGAGACTCACTTGAAATAGGGGAAGCTTGGGACATTCTGTGCTAAAGTGATTGTTAGAGTTACAGCAAGTTCTGTTTGCCTGGGTCAAAGGCAACACACACCTTTTGAACACGATGCCATTTTGAGTTCTGCTTCCATTTTTCAATGAGTTGATCTGATCTGTATGTAGCAGTGACACTGGATTTTGGGAGTTGGGCAGACTTTTTTTGACCGAACTTGTCTGCATTATCCTTGGAGTGAAGTCATACCAGACCCAATTCTGACGTGCCCTCCCAGAGGCTACATCTCCAAGACAACTAATTAAGACGAGCTATTATTTGATTGGCTGGAAGGGACGGGTTACCTGAAGGCTCATGCCACTTGCAATTATGGTACTTGCTGTGAAGAGAAGGCTAGTGCTGATAAGTGCGCCGACAACAGAAAGTTATCTATGCTGTCAGTTCAGAACTCAAGCATATGTGAAAATGTAGTCTTTCACATGATTTGCTCCTCTCCCTTTACTGACTGCACTGCATACATAAGGTAATATTGGCTATGGCAACACATTTTGTACTTTACAGATAGCACAAAACAGACACCAGGGGTTTTTAACCACCGATAGCGTGCAGTAATTAGTGAACTAATTAGACTGGAGTATAAAAATAGTCTTTATGACAGATACAAATACATACGCTGACAGCTGATCTAATAATACTGTACAATTTCTGTAATATCATACCTGTGGTTGGATGGATGAAACTTTTTTTGTAAAGGCAGCAGCTCCACCAAAGGCCAGTCAGATGAAAGTTACAGTTTAAATAAAACTAGCCAATAGGCTTAATTGGCGTTTGGTTAAAAATACGTTACTATATAATTGTATGTTTTTAACTTTATGCTTTATTAGGTTTCATAACGTGGAATTTATGGGGACCTACACCCCCCTCCCTTGCCACATGACAAGTATTACGAAATGAAACATGAAATATTTTGCGTGCTGATGAAGGAATCTCGGCACAGTCTTCTGTCTTTCAGCTGAGTTGTCCAGGGTTAAGGGCCTTGTTAAATGGGTCAGCACTGGCAGAGCTGGGATTTAACATCATCCAACATCATATCTGTAATATCGTGGATATCTGATTGGGTGGCATAGTGGCACAGCTCCAGAGATCCCCAGCTCAATTCCGCCAAGGCACCAACTTTGTGAAGTTCGCATGGCAGGTTTTCAGGTACTTAGTTCACTTGGTGTCTCTAAAGTGTCTCAGGATGAGTCAGTGTGTGCATGTGTCCTGCAATGGGCCATGGGTGCTCTGTCCAACGTTGGCTCCTGCCTTGCACCCTGAAAATGAATGAAACAATGAAGGATTCACATAGACCCCAGTAAATAAGCTAGGAATCCACCACTGTGATCTGGGTTGTGTGACCTCCTAGCCAGGTCAGGTGTCATACAGGCACCACTGGCTGTGTCTGAATGAGTGTAGTCCAGAAGAAAAGGTAATCTCCTTGTATTGTAGCCCCTGCTGATCATTTTGATGGAAGGTTCTCCCATTCAGGGTGCACTTTTGGCATTAAAACATAAAGGTTGGGGGATTATTTAGTCATGCTTTTCATTTAAAATGGTTTCTGCAACAGTAGTGTGTTTGCTGTCTAATATACCAGCTAACCTTTACAGTTGAATAGCAATTTGATTTAATTATAGAATGCTCAAGGATGGTGCTTTGGTAACATTGAACTAACCACTTAGTTAGCCAAACTACCACTTAAGACCCTCGCTTTCCTGGATTGTATCCTAACCTGTAAGTTCCAAATGTACCATGTTCCTTAGCTTTATACCCTGCTTATATCCAAACGCTTTCAAAGGGTTCACGTATGTTGTATGTCTGTGTACTGGGACAATGTTTTAAGTACAAGCCTTAAAATGACGTGCTTATATGCCTTCATTATCTACGGTAGACAATGTTATTTAGGGCTGTTGTGTGAAATTGGGCATAAAAGCACAGCAATTTTCCACACCATTGCTTTTAAAAGGACAAATGTTTACTGATTTGCATTGAGAACATTGTTTATACACTGTAAATATTCCAGTCTTGTGACACCAGGATGATCTAGGATAATAAAAAAACAGCCATGAATTCCCCTGTAGGACAGTCCTAATGGCCCACTTCATCTTTCTTTGCATGTTCTTCTCTCCAGAACGTAATGCCCCCTCTCAGCAAAACCCGAGCAGGACTGCAGAACATAACCACCGGACAGCAGGCCTGCATCAAAAATAGCCCCCTGCTTCAGGAAGTGAAAGTAAGTTTCAAAACTCTCTTGATTCCACCCCTGGTGCTTTTTTCCCCTTTTTGTGTTGCTGGCCCAAGATACAACCGGTTGGTTATCTGGAGTTTGAAGACTTACTTCTGTTCTGGAAATGTATGTCATCCTGTGTGTTGAAATATTTTTTTTTCACCCTTTTCAGCTTTAACATTTTCACAAATGGTTGTTTCTTCCTGACTTTGGCTTGATTCAAGTTGTGTAAAGTTGTGTTGAGTAAAATTTTGCAGACATACTGTACACTCTTAAAAATGACAAATGATGGTTGAGAAATAACATATGTATTTGATTTTCCAACTGACTAATTATGACCAATATTAAATGTAGCGTGTTTCTCTACATTGTAATGCGCGTATTCTGAAACGAATTGGTTAAAACATCCATTTTGAGTGGCAGAGTGGCTGTTTGCTAACCTACCGCCAGGTCAAATCCCACTGGTGTCTTCTGGCTGGTCAGGCATCACACAAGCCATTAAGGAGGCCTGGATATCATCCCTTGGCACTGCAACTGGAACCATGACTAGGTTTTCAGTCGACTGCATTTTCCCTGACTACTCTGGTCAGGATACACAGATTAGAATACATTAAAACAGGAAATAAAACAGGGATAACAAAAACATCAAAAAGTACATAAATAAAATTAATTTCTATAAAATGCAGCAGTTCCTGCTGCTAATGTATTGATGCCATATGCAACAGGGCGACTTCAGAGATTCCATGCTTTGGTGTTGACTGTAGAACTTGGCACCCAGATGTTTGTTTGTTTGTTTGGCTTCTTTAACGTCAATATCAGCATCAGTAGTCATCTTAGCGATACACACAAGGTTATATCCATACATAAGTTCATCTCAAGACTAGTCATATATATACAGTCCCCTCCAAAAAACTTGGAACAGCAAGACAAATGTTCTTGTTTTTGTTGTTCACTGAAGACATTTGTGTTTAAGACTGAAAGATGGTTATGAGACAAGAGTTCAGAATGTCAGCTTTTATTTACTGGTATTTTCCTCAAAATATGTCAAGGAAATCTGGATTGATCACCGTTTGTATTACACCACACCATTTTATACATGAGCAAAAGTAACGGAACAAACAAAGTTGAAGTGAATTACACTCAGTATTTGGTGGAAAAACCCTTGCTTTTAAGAACTACTTCCAGCCTGCGACCCATGGACATCACCAAACTGTTGCACTCTTCCTTTGTGATGCTACTCCAGGCTTTTATGGCAGTTTTCCCCCCTGATGAACTCCTTTGTCTTTTTTGCAGTATGTTTTGGGTCGTTATCTTGCTGCAAAATGAAACTCCTTCCAATTAGTTTTCAATTCAGTTCGATTCGATTTTATTTATATAGCGCTTTTTACAATGTAACATTATCCCAAAGCAGCTTTACAGTAATACAATTATCTAAAAGGTCAATCCCAAGTTTGGTAGCATTCCTCCTTACATTGGCAGACAGGATTTGTATGTACACCTCTGAATTAATTTTGCTGCTACCATCATCAGTTACATCATCAATAAATATGATTCAGCCTGGTCCAGAGGCGACCATGCATACCCAAGCCATGACATTACCACCACCATGCTTTACACATGAGCTTGTGTGCCTTCGATCTTGAGCCGTTCCCTTCTTTCTCCATACTTTGGCCTTTCCATCACTTTGGTAGAGGTTAATTTTGGTTTCATCAGTCCATAGGACTGTGTTCCAGAATTTCTG
>JAUZST010051150.1:0-23843 GCA_034779995.1 Parotocinclus haroldoi | reverse complement strand
TAATAAAGTGGCCTGTGAGTGTAAGCTCTCACTGTCCAAATGTTTGCTCTAAGTTAAAAGTCTAAAATTGAAGCTCTTAATGCACTCACTTGACCTGAATCAAACGGGCTCTCGGGCCCAGGAACATCGTGCCGCTTTAGTACGGCTCATCTCTGAGCTGCACATGCCGTGAGTAGGGGGTGGAAAGCTGCTAAAAATATCAGCGCATGCTTCGTAATCGGAGAATTCGGCGACCCTTTAATGGAAGTTCACCGCTACGCCTGAAACCTGTTACGCGAGTTTCTGCGAGGTGACCCATACGCCTGGCTTCTTTAGGTTTGTGTATGCTTTTGGATGTTAAGCTGTGTGTGTGTGTGTGTGTGTGTGTGTGTGTGTGTGTGTGTGTGAGCGCTGCGCAGGAGCAGCAGTTCTCTAGCCTGTCGCCGCAGAGATTCGGACGTGTGCCTCGGCCGTGTTGTCCGGCGAGGTCAGGAAATGTTAAGGCGTGGTTAGCCGGTTCTATGGAAGACTAGTGCTGTTTGCTATAGACTAACTCCGTCCCCAATAAGGAAGTGGAAATGACTGTCTATGATTTCTGCAGGTCCCTTGTGAACTGCTGCGTTCCCATGGCGACAACCTCCCAGCTGTCCCGCGTAATCTACGGCAGGAGGTTGGGTCGTATTTGGGCTCCGTCCGCTTTGTGCCATACCTGCTGGCAAGTCCATCCTCCGTGTAACAGCTTCGAGAAAACGAATGTGCGTTTGCGTCGGGATCTGCCCCTGTCCCGAGGCTACAGGACCTCGGCGACGTTTCAGACCTACTACCTCACCCCACCTCAGGTCAACAGCATCCTGAAGGCCAATGAGTACAGCTTTAAAGTGCCCGAATTCGACGGGAAGAACCTCAGCTCCGTCATGGGCTTCGATAGCAATCAGCTTCCAGCCAACGCGCCGATCGAGGACCGGCGCAGCGCGGCGACGTGCCTGCAGACGCGCGGCATGCTCTACGGCGTCTTTGACGGACACGCGGGATGCGCCTGCGCCCAGGCCCTGAGCGAGAGGCTCTTCTATTATATCGCCGTGGCCATGCTGCCGCACGAGACGCTCGCCGAGCTGGAGAGTGCAGTAGAGAGCGGGCGCGCCCTTCATCCCATCCTGCAGTGGCACAAGCACCCGAACGACTACTTCAGTCGCGAGGCTTCGCAGCTGTACTTTAACAGCTTGCGTACGTACTGGCAGGAGCTGCTTGACCTGAGCACGCCGGGCGAGCGCCCAGACGTGGCCGAAGTCCTTTCAAGTGCATTCAAGCGCCTGGACAACGACATCTCGCTGGAGGCTCAGGTGGGCGACGCAAACGCCTTCCTGCACTACTGGGTGTTGCGGGTGGCCTTCTCGGGGGCCACGGCATGCGTGGCTCACGTCGACGGCGCAGACCTGCACGTGGCGAACGCCGGCGACGGCCGCGCCGTGCTGGGCGTGCAGGAGCCGGACGGCTCGTTTTCGGCGCTGACCCTCTCGAACGACCACAACGCGCAGAACGAGGACGAGGTGCGGCGCATCCGGTCCGAGCACCCGCCCTCGGAGGCCAAGACCGTGGTGAGGCAGGACCGCCTGCTGGGTTTGCTCATGCCGTTCCGCGCCTTTGGCGACGTCAAGTTCAAGTGGAGCGTCGAGCTGCAGCGGCGCGTGCTCGAGTCCGGACCGGATCAGCTGCACGAAAACGAGCACGCCAAGTTCGTACCGCCCAACTACCACACTCCGCCGTACCTGACGGCCGAGCCCGAGGTGATCCATCACCGGCTCCGACCTCAAGACCGGTTCTTGGTCCTTGGTTCCGACGGCCTGTGGGAGACGCTTCACCGGCAAGAAGTGGTGCGCATCGTGGGCGAGCACCTGACCGGCGTGCGCCAGCAGCAGCCCATCAGCGTCGGCGGCTACAGGGTCACCCTGGGCCAAATGCAGGGGCTGCTGCAGGAGAGGAAGGCCCGGATATCCTCCACTTTCCAGGACCAGAATGGCGCCACGCATCTGATTCGGCACGCGGTCGGCAGCAACGAGTTTGGCATGGTGGACCACGAGAGGCTGTCCAAGATGCTCAGCCTGCCCGAGGAGCTGGCGCGAATGTACAGAGATGACATCACCATCATTATAGTGCAATTCAACCCACATGTCGTCGGTTCCCTGCAGAACTGAGCGCACCGTTTAGGGCTTTCTTTCTGTTACACGTCTCTTTTCGAAAGGCGCAGCTCACGACGAATGCAGAAGTGTTACGTTTAGGGCAACCCAAATCTGGACAAGTTGGGAAGTTGAGAAACAAAACAAAATTCACTTGTCCTTGCATTTTCACCGCAGATCGTATGAACCTGAGATATTTCATATTTTATCTGGTCAGGCCTCGATAATAGTCCAACAAAAATCAGGACGGGGACAATTTAGGGCTAGTAATGAGGTACTCTCACAGTAATGATGTGATTTTTAAACAGGTGGGCAGAGGATCTTCAGTTCGTTGACATGTATGAGAACGTCACTGAAATGCGTAAAACCTGTTTTAAGATTAAGATTGGGAGGGATTTGGATATTTCTCTCTAAAATGCAAAACCTCCTTCAGCAACTGAAGACATCTGGAGGACTTTCCCAACTTTTTGGGACCGTGCTGTGTGTCTGAAATGCAGGAATCGATGATTACGGACAAATGAAACCAAGTCGGCCAGACAAAACGTGCATCAAATATCTTAGGTTCACCCCTGTGTGCAATAAACTATATCTATATTTTTTTTATTTGCACCTTTCATGCAGTCCCAGCCGTTTCTGATTTGGGGTCGTACCCATTTGGATGTCCTGTCCCTCCTTGCCTTAGGAACGGCGCCAATTTTGTCAGCCGTCTCAAACCTGGGGTGCTGCTGCTGGTGGAATGATTTGTTTTGTCCACTTCGTTACGTTTCGTCGTTTGGCGTTTTTATTCCGTTCTTTTAGTTTTATGGCTTTAATGGTACTAAGAAGGACTTAATAAGCGCTGGTTGGTGCCAATCAACTTTTGTAAAGAACAAAGCCCAACCGGTGTGGTGGTTCTGGTGTTGATCCGTTACAAAATCAGTGACCAAAGGATGGAGCTCTAGCTCTGGTCGTTATCGTATCGCACAAGGTCCTCTTCTGTTAAAGCCAAAAATAGCGTCGTTCGGTTAGTGCCACAGCCTTTAACCTTTTGTCTGTATGTTTAAATATATTTAATGTTATTTACCAGTCAGTCATTATAGTGCTCGGAAATTACTATATTATTATCCTCATACTACTTATCTATTATTATTATTATTATTATTCAGCTTTCCGCACCGAACACAGCCCGAACTGCTTACCACACACACTCGGTTTAAACTTGGTTGGTATTAAAGGGCGTGGCAGTGAGAGGTGAGCAGTGTATTCTTGAGGTCGATCAGACTTGTTGTTTTTTTTTTTTTTTTTTTAAATGAATTTAGAATCAAAATCTAAAAATGTCTCATAGGAATGAATGGCATGGTTTAGGAATTCAAACTTTAACTGGCATTGGTGATGTCATTACTGGGTGTCTTCAGCGGCCTCCTCTTATCTCTGCTATATGTACGTATATGAGGTTCGTAGATTGAGAAGAGGTGGTACAGCGCAGCAAGTGCGGGACGTGATGCAGGTGGCCAAAGACCATAGTGTGAAGGAAGTAGCCGAGTTTTAAAATCTTAAAAAAAAGACAAAACTAACGGACAGGGGCGTGAATTAAAATGTGGTCTTGTGGTCTGAGGCATGAACTCCACAAGATTTTTTTTTTTTTTTTTTACAAACATGACAATGATGGCTGCATGTCCAGCACGTCCTTTAAACCCTTTGAGTTACAGGGTGGGGAGTCTGACTTGTTTATCCAGTAGATCCCACAGACGCTCGAGCAGCTTTCCCAGCGGGTCAGGACGCCGGATCGGGGGTGCGGTAACATTTAGGTGCGTGTTGTGTGGGAGCCGCACGGATTCCTGTTACCGTTACACTTTTATCGTAATTGAGAACGCGTGTTTTGGGCCGTGCCACGTTACCCTCGGTCGTGATAGGCCTTTCTTATCAGCCCCAATCTCTTAGTGGAAGCAAACGCAAATACCGTCTTCCTTTAGTAAATAACGTTTTAAAGCCAGAGGTCATGTAATTTAGCACGCGAATTTAGAGCGACTCTATACCAGCTTGTCCCGGTAGGACCTGGGCTTGGGCGGAGCTTCTCCTGGAGTGCGTTACGCACAGGGGATGACGCTCCCTAGATGGGCCGCCGGTTCCACACAGGGCCCGGTAACCGTACGGTCACCAAAAAATATCCTTCACGTTGAAAGCCCAAGATCCTAAAGACCTGTTCGTAAAAGGGATAAACCTGGCTTTAGCGTTACTCCGGCGGGTTTGCTGTTACGTGTTTGTGTGCGTATTTAAAATGCTTGCCTAATACTTGAAGATCTTGGCTCAGCATTAACTGTATAAAATATTAAATATCGGAAAAGTTGTATTTAATGATATCGTATGTAACGGTCATGAATGTCATATGGATTGTTGGAGTACCTTGATATTTTGTATTGAAATATTTTAATACAGATATCTGGAACCAGTTCCTGTCTTTCTGTGCGTTGAGCCACACCCTAATATAATACAGGCATAGATGTAACGTATAGGTGAGATAGCGGAACAGGGCAAAAGTCTTAGGACGCCTTTAGACTCACTGTTTTAGCAACAGTAGCCTATTGCAGGCAGTTGGATTGCATTGCTTGCCGGGGTATTCAGATATGTCAGTGTGTGTCCTGTGACTTTTGACACGCCCTGTCCTTATAGTATCGCTAAAAACAAAATGTGCAAATGGTGGCCTAAGACGAGATGAGCTGCTGAAGTTCAGACTGAGCATTTAGGTGACTGAACGTGGCACCTCTGAACTCAAAACCTGAAGCGGATGGGCTACAGGAACAGTCAGTTCTTCGGCACAAGCTTGCGTCGCTAAGGAACAAGTGACGACGACGATTTGTTTCTGTTCCCTTTATTGCATGGCTCTCCTGTACAAAACGCTCGCAGCACTGTTTTATAACCTGCAGCATATTTTTATGAAGCGATTACGATGCAGAATGAGTAACTAAACAGTATCCACTGATAATCTAGGAAGTGCTTTTCAACAGACAGAGACACTAATACAAATAAAAACGAGTCGTAGAGCCATCCAAGAAAGATCCTTGTGTTATTTTTTTCGATAAAACAACGTGGCCAAATGTATGTGGACACCCCATCCCATTTCATCCCCCATGGTCCTGGATGTCCACAAACTTTTGGCCACATGCTGTTGTGTACATGTACGTCCTACATGACTGTAAATGGGAAATGTTCATCCTACTTCCAGTTGAAGGTAGCTTGGCTTTCCAAAGTAATATTTTGGCCCGGCAGGGTAAGCTATGATTTTTCTATTTCACTGATTACGGCTCTGGGAATAAATACAATAAATCATTACAGTACATTCTGTGCTCAAGATACTGTACGTCTGGACTAAAGGAGCTTCAGATTACGTTTTGCACAAACCCGCATCGACCACAATCAACAAACACAAATCATTCAACACTACTGGCCAGCGATTATTTTCCGGGGAGGGACAGAAATCGTGTTTTCGCAAACCCCAAGCTCAATCGGATCATTTAGTATTTTCCTTGCGATTGGGGCCGTGCGAGTGAAGGTTGAATTTGTTTGAGATCATACACAGCATGAGAGGGCGCGTCACCCTGAGGCACGAAACTCCCTCGTTCTGCCTGGCGAGCCAAACGGATAGATCTTCTTAAGTAACGACTCCAGCTCTGCAGTGTATCGACTTCAATATCCTATATTTACGCGAATTAAATACAAAAAAAACGCCACAAAGTGCCCAAAAACTCAGTCTGTCTTGGAGGGAAAGGAAATGGAGGCTTAATGTTTGGGGTGCCGAATAATTCAGTGCGTGTCTAGAGCATCACGTTGGTTTCCCCGTCACCCGCTGCTGACTTCTGGACCTTCCCCTTCTTGCTGCGGCAAACTGCGATTCCCAGCAGTACGACTGAAATGCAAAGAGAACAATGAGATCGATATTGTGTACCTATAAAAACAACCCTACACACTCTAAAGCTAGGGTAACAATACCCTACAATAATAACCATAATAATAATAATAAAGCAATAAGTTAATTTCAGTTCATTCTTACATTTAACATCTAAGCAACCTAAAGAAGTCTTGAACCTTCCAAGGTTCCTGATAATGTTTAGGGAAATTTTTTTTCTTCTTCCCACTGTCGCCCTAGGTTTGCTTAATTTAGGTTTGATCCTAGATATTAGGATATGATCAAAGTTCAACCGATAACCGTTAGTACTTACGTATAAGAGCGAATACTCCTCCTAAAATGGCAACCGTGCCCGTCACTCCCATCTTCCAGGCATGAGTACCCGGCTCCACGTAACAGTAACCTAACGCTGTACAGTTACACACTCGCACTGCAGAGGATAAAAAGGGGTAAAAGGTTCCGTAAAACTGTACGTTATTTGATCTCGATGCTGCCTGAATGCTACAGGCAGGCTACGTTGAATTTATAACGTCATAACCCGAGGAGTTTGATAGGCACATAAACAGTATATACACCTATCAATAGGAGTCACAAATAGAAACCAGTTCACAACTGTCAGTACTGCAGAATCGGTCGAATGCTGCTCAGCATTCAGTCTGCTCACGCTGATGCCACGTGGGTTTCATAAATTGTTTTGTGTCTGACAAGGTCATACATGGGTTAATAAGGTTAAACCCCCCTTTAACCTACCTTTAACTTGACCACAGACCTAGGTTCAAACGGACGCTAAGTGGCGTAATTCTGCGGCCTAATTTTTCTTGCGAGAAAGAATTTTTTTACCCTCGATCTTCTGGGTGATCCCCATGCCCGCGTTGTCCTTGATGTTGATTGGAACAGTGAAGGTCTGGTCAGAGGACGGCTTCTTCTTTAGCACGAGCTTAGCTGAAGAATCTGCAACACACCACAATTTGTTAGGCTCAGCTGGACGGGCGTAGCTCAGCAGGCTCGAGTCGGTACGATCTATTCACCGTCCACTGCCACCAGCTCCCAGTTGGGCGACTTGCGTGCTGCCGGCAGACTGAACGTGAAGGGCTCCCCGAACGGCGCCGCGTCTCCGTCCACAGCGGTGAGCACCAGCGGCTCTGGCTTCTTCACGCAAATGAAGCCCTGAGCCTGCTGCAGTTTGGGGTAGTTGTCGTTTACGTCCATCAGCTCGATGGTCACCTCCTTCTCGGTCTGCTGCTTCTGGCCCTCTAGATAAAACACACGTGTTTGATCTCATGTGGAAAAATGATCACACAGCTCAGCAGGAAATATCAGAATATTATTATTATTGTTATGGCATTATTACTCGGACACAGAGTGGAAGGAAATGTTTTGTCCTCACCTGATTCATGTGCAATGACTCGGACTTTGACTTGGTCCACCACCTCTCTGTCCAAATTTGCTTTGGTTTTCAGCTCGCCGGAGTCAGCATCCAGGGCAAACCAGCCGTGCTCATCTCCCTCCAGAGTGTACCTAAAGATAAATATAGAATAATGCACAGATCAAGGACCTGGGACGTCCATGTCTAATTTTCAGAGTCCGTAATCTCATGTGTCCTAAGCAGAAACCTGACCATACACACAGTCATGTAACCTGAAGCTTTCGCTGTACCCGATTACCCCGAGTGCTGATAAAATCGGTATCGGATGATTAAAGCACATCTTGTGAGCACGTTCTGTACGTTAAAATGGAATCATTACGTGATTTTGTGACCCTCCGGATCTTGGGCGTCAGCTGTCAGGATGGTTGTTCCTAGAGTGATATTTTCGGGGAGGTTGACATACAGAATGTCCGCGTTAAACACCGGAGGCTCGTCAGCATCCTCCAGTTCAATGAGGACAGTTGCGCTGGACCGTTCGTCATATTCCACGCCCTTGATCAGTGGCTCGGGATTACGGGCGTCAATCTGAAGCTGGTATGTAGACTGAGTCTCGTAGTCCAGTGGCTGCGGAGAGGGAGATGCGAGAGTGAGAGAATCTAATCGAGACAATATCACAAGGTTACCTTGTTACTCCCCTACCTGTGCTATGTAGACTCTCGCCTCTCCAGTGGAATCATCGACCCTGATGGCAAACAGCCCCTTTGGATCACCGGACGTGATGTGGTACTCCACTTTAGAGCTGCCCGTGCCTGGATCGTCAGCGTCCGTGGCTTTAATGGTCACTATAGTGGTTCCCAGTTCAGATAGCTCGGGAATACTAAATTTCCCATACTGCACCGGGGTCAAGAAGAACAACCGGTCAGCGAGGCCGAGCGCAATACGTCAAGTTGAACTTAGCATAACACAACAAAGGCATGTCGCTTACGTCGTTCTTGTCGAAGATTGGGATTTCGTTATTGAGATCAATGATTTTGATGATGACGTCACACTCGATGCTGTAATCTGGGCAGAGAGAGAAAATGGTAATGAGGCGTACACATTTAACCAGCACTACTACAGTGGCAGGATCCCTTCTGCATGATCTCACCTTTGTCGTTAACGGCGACCTTGAGCTGGTACTCCGGTACGTCCTTCCTACGGAAGTTCTGTTTAACCACCTGGATCATGCCGTTCGTTTGGTCAACGGAGAACATACCATCCGAGGGAATGATGGGACTCTGGCTCAAGAGCTTGTAGGTTAACAGCGAGTTCAGCGTGTTCTCCTGATCTGCATCGTGGACCATCAGATTTCCAATTTGGCTGCCTAATGGAGCCAACGACGCAAGGAGCAGTTACTGCCGGAACGTTAACGGCGCGCAATAACGAGACGAGAACGTGAAAACCTGTCAGAATTCTGCAGCCAAAAGGGAAGATGGCATATGTGAATGCTTCAGAAATTAATGGGTGAGGGGGGCCTGTCTTGTAGGCTATGCCTGGAACATGGAAACCATCTTGAAAGCCACCGTATTGGATGAAAGGAAAGTTCTTCCAATGGGAAGGTGGTCGTGTAGGATATCAAAGAAGATCAGGATTGACCAGAAATCAATTGGTGAGATCAGATTTGCAATATCTCTCAGGTAACTAATTTTTTGAGACCAAAGACCTTACCGACTTCCTCGTTCTCTTGCACCTCAAAGACGCTTTCGGCTTCCAGACACTGAGGAGCGTTATCGTTCTCATCCCCCACTTCAACCTGGATCTCCATAGGAGATTCCACCTCCACGCCTTGCTCATCATAAGCCAACACCACAAGGGTGTACTACACACACACACACACACACACACACACACACAAAGTCATCGTTCATGATATAAGGATAGCTCACACTAAATTCTTAGCACTGTAGCCTATAGAACCACTTTCTCTGTTTTCTTTTGAATAAAGAAAAGAAACCCAACGAAGAGACCATTCTACCGTCTAACGGTGGCCTAAGACTTTTGGACAGTACTACATCCACACAGCTATACTTTACCAGAGCCTTTCTTTCTCTATCCAGAGCCTCAGTGAGGTAAATTTCTCCATCTTCATTGATAGTGAAAGGGAAGGGAATCTCTCGCTCCTTCTGTACCAGCCTGTACACAGCGTTGGGGTCGTTGGCGCGCACCTTCACAAGGACACAAATGTGAGATCCTAAAACTTTCAAACACCATGGGTTTTGGATCCGATTGCTTTTGCTTTCTGTCGGGCGGAACTGACTATGGTGAGAAGCTTGGGGTAGTCCACCACCAAATTCTCCATGATGAAGAGTCGGCCAGGGTTAATCCACAGGTTTTGAGTGACAGCTACGCTGACTCGTGTGGTGCTACTCAGAGCGTTTGGAGCTCCGCCCCCTAAGTCCTTCACTCGCACGATTAGGGTGTAGTCTGGATCCTCGATGGCGTTGTATCGCTTCTTCTCTGCGCACACAAACGCACGCTTAGAGTGAGTGCCCCTGAATACGTTCATTCACCCGTTTTTACGCCCACTTAATCCTAGTCTGGGCCGCAAGCAGGCCCATGCCTAGGCGGCAGCACAGGGGTCGAGACGGGACCCAACACTAAGGTCTGTCCAGCCAATTTATAGCCCCAAATGGTTAAAGCTGCCATTATATGTGACTGATGTTGTATGGAAGGCTGTGTGTGCACCTGCATGCTCTACACAAGTGAAGAAGGGGTTGTTCTCCAGGGGTACGTTGTTGATTGGAGAGCAGAATTCATCAAACTTCTTCTTCAGAACATCAACGCTGCCTCTGGTCTCTCCCCGATTGTACAGCACTCCAGGCCGGGCTCTCAGAAATTCTGCCCCTAAAGCGTCCGAATAAACAAGCCAAGCAAAGGCCAAGTCAGTTTATTTGCCTCGAAGCAGCTTTAACCGAGCAAGCTTAGTGTGAGAGCGGCAAGGAAAAAGTCAAAAAAGTCAAACTGATTCCTGTGGCGCTTTTTCACAACAAAGCATCGCCTTTAAAAAGGCTTTACAAAGACCAAAGTCCTAACGGAGCAATCCTAGGCTGACAGCGGCAAGGAAAAACTCCCTAACCTTGGGGAGGCCTAGATGTTAGAGATGCCAGAGACACATGTTCCTGTAGCTTACCCTCATCTGTGGTGGAAATCTCGCCAGTGTTTGGGTGGATGGTGAAGAACTGTACTCCAGTAGGGTTGGGGATTTGGCTCTCAATGCTGTAGACCAGCTGAGCATTCGGGGTGTCCGGGTCGTCAGAATCCGTGGCTTGCACTTGTACAAATGGAATTCCTGCATTCCCGTGGAAGGAAAGAGAGAGATTTTTACGGATCCGTGGACCAGAGATGGGTCAGAATGTTTTTAGGTAGCGTGGTATTTTAGTCTCACCCGCAGGAGAATGCTCTCTGACATTTCCACCATACTGGTTCTGACCGAAGACAGGAGCATGGTTGTTGACATCCAGAACGTGGAGAACGACTGTATACGGCCCGTCGATGGTTTCACCGTCAGCTGAGAGTGCCTCGACCTACAGTGCGATGCAAAAGTGCTTTATTTAGCCCTTCTGAATGATGTACCAAATGCTTTCCACACCAAACCCAACTGATTAACAGTTAAACAATGAAAAATAGTCGTCATGTACAGTACCCACTATATGCTCTGCACGACACTGCTACAGACAAAGTCAAATGTATTGCTAGGCTGCTTTTTTATTTAACCACTCTCTCAAAGCAGCTCTGCATCCAAAGCCCGACTCTAGCAAGCCTAGGGCGACAGTGGCAAGATAAAACTCTAAAAGCTAAATGGAACAAACCTGGGGAGGACCAAGACTCTTAAAGGGACCCGACCTGATTTGGGCAATCCTCTAATAGGATTAGAGTAATATACTGCTCAAAAATTGTATATAAAATATGATATGATGCTCAAAAGGCCAGTAATTACGAAGCAGTGTTTTTAAATATATATTTTTTCCCTTACATTTAGGGTATGTTTTTTTTCAGGGCTCCATTCCAGTGGCTCTTCGAGGTAGAGCCAACCGTCTTTAGATATCCTTATCTTCCCCTCTGTTTCACCGCTCACAGAATATGACGATACACCATCTGCCGTAGACGTGAACTGGAAGCAAAACATTAACACGTTACAACAACGAAACGCCACATTTATTTCCACACTGATTTATTTTTACACTGGTGCACTGCCCAAAAGCGGCTTTGCAATATCATATGGTCTTAACAAGCCAATCCCAAACCGAGCAAGCCTAGCGCGACAGCGGCAAGGGAAAACTCCCTGAAATATAGAGGGAAGAAAGCTTGGGAGAACGGAGACTCAAAAAGGGACCCGACCTGCTTGGGTAAAAAACTCCATGGCACCTAGCAGGGGTCACTTAGCGGGCCTGATTAGTGTATATTAGTGGAGATCTGCACTAAGCAGTGAATCACTGCGTACTGAATCGTGTATCTGAACTGGCTTAAGGTTAGGACCAACAAATAGGCCAAAAAAAATCAAAATAAAAATAGCCGTATTACAAGCGATGACTGGACTTACCTGAAAAATGGCATACGGTACGGGCGTGGCTTCGGAAACATCTAAATCCTTATTTTCTAACGGCCCTTTCTTTTCTTCCAGATCAGTTCCGTGGGTCTGCGTTAGAACGCACGAATGCATTATTACTCCTTCTGTCATTCTGAGATAACATGCCTTACCTTTGGATCGTAGATGAAGCGGATAGTCATGAATCTTAGCCTTTATTATTAATATATTTGACAAAGCACACTTACAGAGTAGACCAGCAGCGTTAGAAGCAGGAGCCACGTGTAAGCCATGGTGAGAAAGAAATCCTAATGGAGAAAGAATGCTTGGAATTAAAACGGGTCCAAAAAGGCAGACGCACGAATGCAAGCCAAAACCAGCAGGTATAGAAAGTAAGAACTTGGGTTGTGTGGGAATATCTTATCTCACCTGCCTGGTTTGTGTATTTGCAGATTAAAGGGGTAGATACGAAACTTTTTTATGATATGTACGATCATTTCTGTTTCTGTGTTTGCACGAGCAATGACTTAAAGGAAGGTCGTAAAAAGGTTATGTCGACGTTTCTTAATGAGCGCCATTGCCGGGAAAAGGTAAACGTCTTGTTTGTGTTTTTCTAATGAACACGACTCTTCTCTTTAGATCAGTAAAGAGTTCAGTATAACCACTTATATATATAATCATTTATCTGCCATTTCACTCACCAATGGTTCCTTTCCTTGGAGCTCCTCACAAGTATCACCCCCCCACCCCACCCCACCCCACCACACACACACACACACACACACACCGAATAAAAGTGTGCAAAGTATTGAAATGTAAAGTAAAAGTATCTTACATAGGCGAGATTTTGCTTACTATATCATAAACCTAACGATCATGATTGCCCGCCACATTCTGGACCAGGAGACACGCATCAGGAGAGTCAGAAGGTGACTTTGAACCACCCCTGCCCCCCTTTGTGCTCTCACCGCCCTCCATTGATACATTCACGTTCTCGTTTGTCTTTCCGTATAGGTGTGAGACCACTGTGTTGAACACGGCTGAAATGGAGTAGGTCGAAACGTCGACACTCAGAAAGTTTTAGGCCAGAGCGAGAAGGCACGTTTGAGAGAGGGTTAAGGAGCAGGTATCTACGGAGGGTGAGCCTCACCAGGAAGCCAGGATGGAAAGCGACAGTGAGGAGTCTCTGTATGAACTGCCTTTCACCCGGGACGTTAAAGTCGAGCATTTTGATCGTAAAGGGTTTGAGCGCAGTTTGTAAAATGTAACATGTGAAATCCAAAAAAAAAAAACCCCTTCCTTCTGAACCACGGCTGATATTTCCTATCGCTGTGCCAAGGCCTAGAAAGCCAGGCCTGACTCACCCCAACTCCATGACCTTCAGTGACCAATCAGAGACTTAAACCTTCAAAACATCACTTAGGACAGACATTTATATTGGAATACGTCACCGTCAAACTTGGTCTGTTGTGCCTTCGCTAAAAGGCGAAACCCTTTTCTTAAAACCCTCGAAGGAAACCAAAGTCAAACCAAGATCAAGTTGTCCTTCAGCTCGGAGGCTCACACCCACACCCACGCGCACACACACACGCACACACCGAGACATCACACCGCTTACGCCGTACAGCCTGGTCCTCTAATCTAGACGTTGAGATAAAAGGAAACCAAACAGCAGAAAGAAAAACGAGAATGAGAGAGCTACCTGTCAGCAGAGCTCTTGCACCAGCTGAGGACTTGACAGAATGAAGCTCGTACAGCTTCCTGCTAGAGTCAAACGTTAACTCGTTTTATTGAACCTAATCATTATCTAAAGGTTCCGCTCCTTCAGAGTCCAGCCCAGCGCTCATGGGAGTGGAGTCCTAGATATTTGACCTAAGAAACAAGCAAAAACACCACCGTCCTACAGCAAGTGGTCCCGTCCGTCCAAGCATGGACTTATAAAGCTAATAGACCTGACTCTATTCTGTTTGTGCGTTCCTCCAAGTGTGTGTATGTGTGTGTGTGTGTGTGTGTTTGCCTGTGTCTTGACTAATCCAGGCAGCAGACTTTGCTCTTTGATCAGCCTCCCGGAGTCTAGCATCACTCACGTTTCCATTCTTCCACACAATGCAAGTTCCAGAGCGCTCTGTAAATAAGTGACATGATCGCTGCTGGTTTTGGCAGATTGCTCTTCCACTGAAACTATGAAGCGCAAAAGAATTAAGATTAAACTGAGTGGGCCACACAAGAGTTCAAACGGACGGGCTAGTTCTACCAAAATCCATGGCCGAAGGCTGACGATTAATACGGAAAGCCAACGAGGGCTGCATTAATAGAAGCTCCATGTCCCAGCTCTGCCCTTTACCCGTCACATGCTTGGACTGGACCAGCTTTCCCTGTTAATTCACAGTGCCTAGTGGGCGCAGTTGCATTTTCTGAACACAAGAGGGCAGTCATAGGTCTCGCTCACAGGCACGTATTCCGAGCGAGACTCCTGATTTCTTTTGATTGCAGGGGACTAAAGTTGTTTTTAATGTACAGAATATGTGCACTGTCTTGCGTTATGTAAAGACAGGACCCCACACGCACACACACACACACACACACACCCACTGTAATGACATGTTTATTACATCACACTAAAACACATGACATCATAGGACACGTACAAAAAAACCCACAATGCGTTTTAAACGGATCTCTTCACGCTGTGTTTTTGATTTTGGAAGTAGAAATCTGGAAGGCATAAGAGACATGGCGGCGGGCCTGGTCTAAATAAACATCGCCGTACGACTGGGCTGCTCCGGAAAAGTGCCTCCACTGCATGAGCTCGGACATGCTGACCCGCTGGGGAACGCTAGCGCTTTCGGCACGGTGACCCAGCTGACACGCCCTCTCTGCAGCCACGCTGACGTCCTCGACCGCACCTGGGGAATGCAAGGGCACGGAACTTAAAATCCGTAGGCTGGAAGTACTAAGTGAAGACTCTCTCGGTTCTTGACCGCCTCGGAACTCGTTTTCGTTTCGCTCGTCGTCCGCTTGCACGACTCGGTGATTCGGCATCTACCTACCGTACTCTATTCTTACTGCAAATAAGGCCCCGTGGGTCGTGGACATGGTTGGCAATGACAGCCAACCGAAAGGAAAACTGGCTTTCAAGCCGAGGAGTTAGCATTAGCAGCTAGGCCAGTTCGTTCTTTTTGCTTTTACTTCTTACCCTCAATCCTTCGCTCACTGAATTACATCAGACTTGTCAGCACTCAAATGTTCTCGGTGCTAGACCGGCCTTTTTTGAACCAGACTGACGACGAGAACCAAGGAAGCACTGAATTTGCGATACCTGCCGATCGTCCGTCTCCTGAGCACGGGCAGCCCAGCAGGTCGTGAGTGAGGCAGTCGGTATCGGAGTCGAAGGTGAAAAGGTCGTGGAGCTCTTCGGCTGAGAAGCTGATGTGCTCCGCCCTTCTGCTGGGGTCGACCACGGTTCCAGAAAGCCCCTGCTTACACACCTGTCTCTGGTAGATCTTTTCCTCTATGGTACCTGTTAGAGAGCAAAGCACACGCTCTTAATTCCCTAATTGCTCTCTAACGCTTTAGTATCTAGTACGGGAGTGATGTGTAACTCCGATCATGATTTCATTGATCGTTACGGAGCGTGTCACTCAATAGTCAAAAACACGCCCCAAGAGTTCAGCGTGTTAAAAATGAGTGCACAGACTGCACTAAGGGACAAAACACAGACACCACCCGGTTAGAAGGCGACCGTTCTTGACCAAGCTTCTTTAGACTGTAAGGGTGAAGTGTAAATACTTGCCACCGTACCCCATGGAAGCTCAGTTTCTTTAGTTTCTCTGATAAAGAGATTATATAGGGTTAGCACAGTCAGCACAGGGTGGTTTTTGTGTTATCGGTATTATCATCGTTTCACAGCGCATCGTTTCAACACCCGCCTAAAGAGCAGAAGTGACATTTTCATAGAGGAACAGCGAATAGCAGGATGTTATTTACAGCCTCTGTTTAATTGCACTGCAGTAATATAAGACTGTTTTTAAAACAGATTTTCCATTCGACTCCACAGAGCACAGACAAGTGCTGCTATAAAAGTGTAACAATCGCCCCGTAGCAGAAAGTTATTGGTCCAGGAGCGGCTCTGAAAGGGAGAAGCAACCCTGGTACGTAGCTGTGATCAGACCTGTAGTTAGAAACCTGTAGATGTGAACCGTTTTCCTCTGACCGTCTCTCCACACTCGAGCCATGGCCTGAAACGGGAACAAGACAAACAGACGAAAAAGAGCTGAAAGAGGGCGTCAGCGTTCTTCGTCTTCTTATCAGAGACGGAGCAAACGTTCTACCTGTACCGTGGTGAACATGGGAGCATACATGAAGCTACACTCAACAGTACAGTTCTCTAATATAAACCCCCCCCCAATTTAAATTCCTGATTCCTATGAGCACTTTGAACGCGCTCTGCGTACACGAAGCTCACTTTGGCACCACCTAGCGGCCAAATGTCATTACGCATTAACATTCATACGTTTTCGTGATTACTTCATTAACTCGTGCGACATCCAAACCCTGCAACCATATACCTTGTAACTACGGAAACGGGTTCATTCCCTCGTCGATTCCCTTTCATGCTCCTTGTTGTTCGTAAAAACAGTAGCCTGTGTGGCTAGGGTTAACGTGGACATTAATACCTGCAGCAGCACCACTGAGTGCGCTTGGACAAACCTGAATATCATTAGCTGGATTCCAATCGATATCGTAAAGAACCAGATGGGAAGCCCCAATGAGATTAAGCCCCACCCCTCCGGCCTTCGAGCTGAGCAGGAACAAGGAGTGGGAGGAACGGGGACTGTTGAAGGACTCCACAATCCTCTGTCGCTGGGCAACGGGCGTGTGGCCATCGAGTCGGCACCGGGTGTAGCCAAGCCGAGCGCAGAAGTCTTGCAGCAGGTCAAGAGTCTGTGTGTAATTAGACACCAGGACGACCCTGGGCCGGGACAGGTAGAGAGGAAAAGGGTTATCATGGCGCTGATTCGAAGCTGTACACATCAGGAGGAAAAAGCGTGCTCTGTATGAATGTACTTGTCTGTCTGGTTGACGTTTTTTATGGCGGCCAGAAGGTCTGCAAGCACCGACAACTTCCCGGAGTCTGCGGTGCAAAAGCTGGCAGCGCTGTACGGGGCGGGGAACAGATCCAGAGAAAAGCCCTCATGCAACTCATCCGACTTTTCCTAAAATGCACAGCAGAGTGAAACAGGTAAGACCCTTAGGCAGGGCCCTTCTTTGGCCTTCAGAACTAGCTTAAAGTCATTCTCCAGGAATACTGACCCACGGGGACAGAACATCTGCTTGCTCTACTAGCGAGACTGAGAAATGACTATATACGGTCAATACCTTTGCTAAAGCAATAATAAATCTAACCTAATGGTGGCCTAAGACTTTTGCACAGCTCTGTACTTCGATGCCTTGCTCAAGGTCCAGTTGAAGAAGGACTGTGAGAGTAACCTTTATCGTGTTGTAGAGAAGCCCGGGGTGGTTGCACAGCTTCCTCAGAGCGCTGATGCAGGCCAGAGGAGAGCCGTGGCTGCTGGAGCTCAAGCAGGCCCTGACGGCTCGGCTGGACAGCAGCTCGTCGTACAGCCTCGCCTGGAGCTGCGTGGGCCTGCAGAACACCGTCCACTCCAGCCGATCCGGTAAGAAGCGGTTGATGATCTCCTGAGTGCGGCGCAGGGTGAAGGCGCTGGTCAGCCGAGCCAGTTCTTCTGCCCGCTCCTCGCCTATGCTCCTGTCCTCCTGAAACAAAGCACGGCTTGTACAGGCGTGTTTTAAAGCTTCCCAAAGCGTGGCCGTGTCCGCAGGCCGGCGTCCTCGGGGGGCGTTACCTCGGTGCACGTGGGCTGCCGAGACCTGAGGATCGGTTCTTCGTAAATCTTCCTGTAGGCTGCCGACGTTCCCAGGATTCCCGGGTTCACAAACTCGATGATGGAGTAGAACTCTTGGAGATCGTTCTGCACAGGGGTGCCTGCGAATACAAACACGGGTGCAGTTTATGCAAGTTGTAGACGTGTCCTTACTCAGCAGCGTCTGCAGCTAAGCCGTCTCTCTGTCTCTCTCTGTCTCTTTGGCTTTGACTGACCTGTAAGGATGACCCGGCGTTGGCAGGCGAGGGCAGCGAGGGCGCTGGCCGTCTTGATATTGCTGTTCTTGAGCCGATGGCCCTCGTCGCAGATGACCACGCCAAATTCCAGCCGTTTTAAAGCCTCGACAGAGCGCAGCAGCATCTCGTAACTGATCACCATCACGGGGCAGAGAGGAGAGGATACAAAGTCCTCCACACGGTGGCACTGTGGAGAAAAAAAATAAAAAAAAACGTACATTGGTGGCAAGGGCAAAGCAATGCATCCAAACAGACACGTTCCGGCAGGGCACACAGGACACACACTTGGTCGACGGTGTAAACGCTGATCCTCTCTCTGCCCAGCCATTTGTTGAATTCCGCAGCCCAGTTTTTAACCAGACTGCCAGGGCACACCACCAGTCCTTTTTTCAGCATGGGCCGACCTCCGTATGGACCCTGTCTCAGCAGAGTCCATAACACACACACACACTGCAGTGTCTTCCCCAGTCCCATTTCATCTGCTAGAATGGCACCACAGCGGCCAGCCGACCTGCAACACAAACACTGAGTAAGACAGACACTGTGAAGGTGGTCATGCCACTGTTTCGTACGTTCCAGTCACCGCTGGGTTCCTCCTCTACAGCCCCAAATCGAATAAAAGTGAAAAGGCTTCCCACCTCATTCCCGTGAGGCATTCATAAAGAAAGACCACGCCCTCTCTCTGATGGGGCCGCAGATGATTCGTCAGATGAGGGTCCACCACTACATCCACCAGTGGAAGGCCAGCTTTATTCCAAAGCCACTGGTGCTTGGCAGAGGGCCGGGGCATCACCAGGGCTCCTAGTAGGGTACGAGGTACATCTTACAAATATTATTAATATAGGCTTAATATATACAAAAACAGATTTTATAGGGTGCTTAAATTCAAAATGAAAATGAAAAACTGTCTGTAATTTTTGTCAACTTAAAAAAAATATTTAAAAAAATAACAGGTTTAATAGATTCTCAATTTCATCAGTCATTAAAAGGTGTTTAAATCGATCATTTGCATGCATTTTAAAAAAAAGTAAAATCAGTTCTGATCTTGGTCGATTCTGTAAAAATTTGCTGAAAACGTTTTAGTTAATTTTGGCAAAAACCTCGTACAAAGCAAAACTAAATCAGGTCCTTTGGGGGCCATCAATTGCGTATTTTACATTTTTGGTTTCACTCATAAGCGCCACTGACATAAGCTAAGCAAACTGAAAGTACCTGGGCTGTTGGGGTCATGTCTGGGTTTGCAGACAGGCCCCTCGGGGTCCGGCCATTGGATGGATGTGTCCTTCAGTGCTGGTTTGGCAAAAGGTTTGGCCTTTAGAGGGTGGCTTGGAACTTTAGGCATGCTCTCTCCAAGAGATTCCGCAACAGCGTCTTGAAAGCACCGCCCTTTGGCGTAGTCTTCGTCCGAGATGATCCCCATGACCTCGATTTGCTTCCCTCCTACCATTAGAGTCTGACCTTCAGACAGACTTTCCAGCTCAGACGCCTTGTAGCCGGAGCCTGAAACACACGCTTTGTACGTTGTACACATTTCTAACTACGATCTGATAAGCCATCGATAAGCCAACTGGCCGCAGCTGATGGACTGATGGAGCGTGTGAAGGTGTGAGTTCACCTCGTCCGATGTCCTTTCCTTCCATGTCTTTGAGGACAACGCTGCGTCCTCTGGCCACAAGTACGGCATCACCTTCCCAGCGCTTGTGCTTTCTGGACGACGCCTTGCACCACATCACGCTGTAGTACCGCACTAAAATACACACGCAGCACCGGGGTTAATCAGTGACCGGATCGTTTATCACGTCGACGACTGGACCCACAGGATTCAAACTTGGATTCCACAATTTCCTTTTCTGCTGATCTTCACTTCTCACCCTGTTCCCCTTCCAAAAAAAAGTGGTCTGAACCACATCCTGATTGAGACCCAGGGTCAGGTTTCGGGCTCTAATCAGGAATGGAGGCACGTTTGTGGCATGTGGAGCAGTACGAAAGTCTTAGGCCGCCACTAGATTAGACAGAACTGTTGTTTTCTCAGGCTCTTTCTCTACTGTGCCAGTGTGACCTCATATTACACATGTACAGTAGCAGCACCTGGCATTTTCACTGGCATGCTGAGCTGACCCTTCTACACTCTGAAGAAGCCTGATCAGGAACGATCTTTTTTTCCAGACGAGTGAAGAAGCCAAGAAAGGATAAGATATTTTCTAATGGTGTGAGACTTTTCTATAGTCTATTCATGTCTGAATCCATAAAAGGCCGTTCTATTTAAAGCCGTGTGTCTGTGTAGTACCACGTCTATCAGAAACGGGAGCGCAACGATCAGTGGACGGAAACAACTTCAGAAATTAGTTTCTTAAAGGACAAGCATTCCTTGGCAGAAGAGGCGAACTTACAGAGTCAGTCGTGGGTTAATTATTAGTGTCCAAATTCCACACTGATTACATGGCCAAATTAAGACCATCAACCCTGCGTGTTTTTCCCTAAACCTCAGCAGGAACGTGCACAAAAAAATCGAACCCAGATGTCGAGTAAACGGAACCAGGCGGTACCAAACACTAATATTAAAATGAATACTTTATTGTAGAAATACTATACAAACCCGTTAGCATATTCACATCGATTTGGAATACAGGAATGAACTGCATTTTGACACAAAACCTTTTTGGGGGGGGAAGAAAGATATTCACATCGATTTTGACGCAAAAGGCCAATTCTGAAATACGGTAAATGTGTCATTCCCTTTGTGTTACGTTGTGCGTTTGTTATATTGGCAGCGGTAAGGGGTGTTACATGTTCCCGTAATGTCTTCATGGCGATTACTGTGGAATTCTGGGCACAAGGATCAAGTTATCCGTGGACGATACCTGGGGGAGGGCTCTCCAAATGGAGCTGCCGATCTCGTGCCGTGGGATTGGCATCACAACAGGTAGTCACCGTTTCGGCATGAAGCACCATGGGTAACCTGTGCGGGAGGGTATTTTCTTAAATAAGTGGCAGCCCGTGGCGCAAACGCGCTGCCCTCAGCTTCTCCACTTTAACTTTCGATCTCAGGAGCTCCTCCTCCAGTTGCTGCTTCCTTTTAAGTCCCTCCCTCTTCTCATCCAGATACTGGCCCAGTTTCCTGTGATTGGCCATGAGGAGCTCGTGCTCCTCTCGCATCATCTGTAACGACTCCGCCTCCAGGGCGGGGTTTCGAAACCAGGCCCCTCCCCTGTCGTACAGGCTCCGCATCGGCCCGCCCGCCGGGGGCGACGGAGGGAGATGCACCGACGAAGGGCAGGGCGAGAGGGAGGCGGCGTAAACGTTGGACACCAGATCCTCCTCCTCCTCCTCCTCCTGCTCCTGCTCCTGCTCGGCCTCGTTTTCGGTCTGCGTGACGGGCTCCTGGCTGCGCGGCGTCGTTACGGTCACCGGCGAATCGTTCATGACCAGCATCTGGAGGTCCGGCGGCGGTTTGACGTCCTCGGACTCCGCCCTCGCCATCCTCGTTACTGGGGCGTAGTCCGGCACGGCAGGAAGAGACGAGCTGCTTCCGGGTTGCTCGACCGGAGAGTTCATCTTGTATTGCAATCTAAAAGTACAAGGTAGTCAGTTCGAGCTGTATATAGACTTCAGCTGGGCTGCTTATTTATCGACCATGATGCTTGATCAGACACAGCAGCGCTGCTGGAGTTTTCAAACACCTCAGGATCTGAAAACAGTCCTCCACCAGCATCCTGTGAGCACTCATGATGAATGAGCTAGAGCTAGGACAAGGTGAATGTCCCTAAGAAAGTGGACAGCGAGCCAACCGCGCTTAAGAACTCCAGCAGCACTGCTGTATCGGATCCCCTCGTGCAAGGGGATCGACACACAAACACACCACCGCCACATGAATTGTGACTGCAGTGCTCGGAGTGATCCAATACCCAGATAGGACCTGATCTGCGCAGTTTATTAAAACACAAGTGATTATACAGCAAACTGGAACCGTAAACGTTACTAAAAGCGATAAAGCAGCGGCTCCACCTCAAAGAGAGACCATTCTGACCTCACTATGACGTGTGTGTGTGTGTGTGTGTGTGTGTGTTTACGTTCTCACCTGTGCAGTGTGTTGCGCTCTTTGTCCCCGGAGTGAAACAGATGTGGGATCATCTCCATGATCCGTTTGGTCGGTTCCGAAATGCTGCCCCGATATTCAGGCTGGGCGTGGCTTCGTTGAACCACTTCCTGTTTGGCGCTCTCTTTGAGTCGCTTGTACAGGGTCCGGAGCCCCTGGGCCGTCCGGGGAGGCCTCTCCCCGCCGAGGCCGTTGTAACGCTCAGCTATGCTTTCCCAGCACCGGTTCTTGTCCACGATCACGGCGTGCTTGTTGGTGTGCTCCTCTAAAATTCGGATGTGCGGCTGGACCAGGCGCAGCAGGTCCAGTTTCTCAGACAGGGTGAAGTTCGAGGAGCGGGCCTTGCCCACTATGCTGCTGGTCATGAACAAAGCAGACATCTCGAGCTCGTGTTAAGCTAGTCTTAGATGCTCTAGGCTCTGCTTCTTCGGCTCTGCCCAGTCTCACCGCTCTGCCTTTTGCCTCTTTCTCGTCCTCTTGCAACACTTGCAGCGCATGTCTGAGCCAGTTGGTTCCGTCTCAGTCACGTACCCGTCCACAAAGAAGGACGTGAGGGAAAAAAATCAGGCTTAACTAGGCCAGCCTCGATTAGGCCCACGCCTACCGGGAGGGCTCTGCTCAAATTCCTTTCAGCTTAAGCTGACGCAGGTTCAGTAAAGCTGCTTAAGCCCGGCCTGACCTACATAAAAACCTGACTGCACATGACTGCAGGAAACACCGAGCCTCTCGCGCTGCACTGACAAAATCATAACAAAGTCTGCGTTTGAGGGAAATTGCCATTCATGAGAAATGTAACATGTGCACGTGGAGTCGAGCCAAGCAGGAGGCATGGATGCTGTCTAAAACCGCGCTGGGTTTTTTTTTTTAATCTGGACTGAGGCACAAATGAATGCATTCGTGGTTTCATGGCAGTCCTGGTAGCGCACGCTATGCTGAAATACCAAGTGCGTTTTGTAACAGCCATCGTTTCAAAAAAAAATGTTCAGACGTGCAGCATTCGTTCGCTTTTCGCCCGTGTCCGTTTTAAAGGACGAGTCCGCGCCGCGAGCCTGAGCTCTGCTTTGTGAGGAGCTTTCAGCATGTGTCAATCATCTCAAACTCGGGATCGGATTGGTTCAAATCGGAGAAGGGGCAGTTTAAATCGCGCCCGAAACCGCTCGGTTAACAGTTCACGGATTCATCCCACATAACCCGCGCTAATGCGTTCAGACAGATCGTTACCTTTTATTCCGAGGTGTCTTTTTGATTCTTGCACTCTACTTGGGTTAAACAGCACCCAAGCTTAGGTTAGGTGAGGTAGTAATAGCCAGAACCAGAGTCCCTGCTCTCCTAATGGCGGATGAACTCTTACTGTTCGACTAACTAGTCCATTTAGTCCAGTTTTTCACATTGTCTGACGTACAACGACTTGCTTTTTATTAATTATTATTGTCTGGTCTCCCCAGTGGAAAGTGGGTTAACCATTTGAGCCAGGATCCTCTCAAGGTTTCTTATTTATTGGCCTTGCTTAGTCTTTCCTTTCCACTGTAACCTAAGATTCAGACTCAGAAAAGATCTAAAAGATCTAAAGATCTAAACTGATCATATACAAAAGGACCTATTCAATCAACCTTTTACAGTCTTTATCCTTATCCATTTA
>JAUZST010051139.1:0-24794 GCA_034779995.1 Parotocinclus haroldoi | reverse complement strand
AATCGATTAACAAATGTCAATAATCGAGCACACTTGCATCTGAACATGTAGACCAGCTTCTGTTCTTACACAAGAACATTAGCAATCACTAACTGAGCTCTGTAACTTCTATTTTGAGTTTAATATTCTTCAAGTATCCGTTTTTGCTTTCTTTCCGCCTTTTCTCCGTTGCGCTTCTCTCAGTCTCACTTTCGCTTTAAAAAGTTTCTCGTTTTTGCTGTGTGATTATGTTTTCTCATACCAGCTAGTTTTAATGATTATGCCTTTTAATAATGAGGCTTAGAGTAAGACTGATAAACTTTTTGAAGCGAAAGCGAGACAGAAGTGCAACGGAGAAAAGACGCAAAGAAAGCGAAAATGGATACAGCAATATTCTGTTTATAATCTGGGTTTTATTACAGAACTTACATTTTTGGTTCTCAAAACTTTAGGACCCATTTTGATGCCATATATTTGTTTAATAAGAAATACAATAAAATAAAATAAAAACAGTATAGGAAAAAAAAAATAATCAAGATGCATCAATAATCGTTGCCCTCTGATTTGTAATCAAATCGAATCGTGAGGTGCCTAGAGATTCCCACCCCTAATCTAAAAAAGTATGGTGCATAACATGATATGCAGGAACATTTACACTGCCTACAGGCAAATGGCTTGGTAATCGCTCTATTCGAAAACATGCAAGAATGATTCTTGACTATCATTGATTATATCATGAAAGAAATTTTTGTGGTGTTAACACATGATTTTATATGACTATATGACTTTTAAGTATTTTTAAGATGTTTGTAGTTCACCCCTCCCCCTCAAAAATCCAATTAATGCCGTTAAAACTATTTATTGGCAGCAACATGCTAATTGTGCATGGAAACAAAAATCAAATACGGAGAAACACAGAGTAATAAACAACCAGACAACAAGGAAATGCAAGCAGCAACCAAATATCCGTGTATATGTGACAAAAGGATGTAGCAAGGTCTCTTACTTGACGAGGTTCTGAAAGGCGTATCCGTCTGTCCACTGTTCAGTAAACGAGGCCCCATGTCTTACAGTAGTGAAGTGTCCCAAACGTAGCCGGTCCTGCATGCTCTTTTCCCTGCACGCCTGCTTCTCTTGAGTGCTCTGCATATCAGAACAATTACATAGTACAAATAACAATAAGCAATTGGAGTCCAAATTTGATCAAATAAAAGTAGGTAATAAATGCATTTAAAAACAGATAAACATAGGTACGATACTGATTCTGTGAAACAGGATGTTAACCAAAGTGGGGCTTTAACATTACCGTAGTCATATATCATATTAAGGCAACCGTATTGTTAACATAAAGGGTATTCTCTGGAGATGCACCTATCGAACAGCCAGTGAGTAGATTGGTCGGTTTTCAGCATGACCGGCCATAACCGTTGATCGGCCAATAAGCCTCATAACAGATTTTGTGCCGGTCACATTTAGTACTGTGCAGTACACCACAGTGCCCGATGATTTTAACTTTAATTCAGAATGCAATCCATGCGTGTACAGAGCTTAAAACACCAAAAGTGTACGGCTCAGCCACCGGAATATTTATGAGATGGCTGCTTGCGCATGTTCATAATGAGGAAGTGTTCGATTTCAATTGTGCATAGAGTGCTAACTTAGTCGAAAAACTCTCACAACATATTGCGCAATACTACGGAGGATGTTGACAGACTACAGAAGCAGTAAGAATTTCTGTTTGACACAGCCATGTCGCTAGCATGGAAACATTTCAGAGGATGCCGTTTGCTTTACATGCATAGCAAAAATATGGAGGGGAGGAAAAACTCTAAGAACAACGAATTTATTAGGACATTTAATATAGCATCACGCTGCTGATTATGCAGAATTTGACAAAACTAACAATGGCAAAGAGGTTAGGGCTAAAGTTAGCACAGACCAGAACTGACACTTATTTAAAAGAAGCCAACAATACATTGACAGACAGTATTGTGAACAACACGCAAGATCAGCCAGATGAAAGAGACTCAGCGACTGAGCCAGTTTAAATAGTTGTAGGTTAAAGAAAAAATACAGGTAATGGAGGACAAACAAAGGGACAAAAGAGTACTACTTACAACGGGACAGGTACACTAATACGATTTCTAGCTTGTTACAAGTAAGTAGTGAAAAATCATACACAACGTCTAAACACAGTTATATTGATTATTGCTTATTGTTATATCAGCACATTTTGGCTATCATCACAGCAGGCTGACAGTTACGTTTCGGTCTATACTGTTATCAATTACATGTTAGAACAAAGTGTTTCACATACATACATCATAAAATGTTCAGAATTTATTTGGCAAATTGTAAAAATGTCCTTTATATTGGTTGCATTGAAGAATTTGTATCTAGCACTGGTCAGTGGTGGGCATTCTATACTCTTCACATAAATGAGATTTCCAAACGAGATATAAATGAAATATCTCCTCATTTTGTGAGCAATTTATTAGAATGTGTTACCGTTAATGTTTGTTAACTCTTGCTGGGCAGAGTTAACATATTTGTCTATCGTCAGCGGACATTAAGTTCTTGTGTATCAGTCTGGTAAGATCAATCTGGCATCTTGTAGAGCACATGATTGGTAAGGTAACTCAAGTCTGAACACAAACATTTTGGGCAGTTTATCTCTATACTTGTCTATAAGCCCAGATACTTCCACATGCCATTTCAGCAATCAATATCCTTCCTAGAAATCTTGAGCACCATTGCTGGTGTAATTTAGCACACTAGTACGTAGTTTTGCACATCCAGATGGTCTTTGTGATTAGTTGAAAACTGTGTCATCGAATGAATGGTGGTTTGTAAAGAACATTTTAATGTGGACAGATGGAATTTTTAAATACATCTATATAATTGCTGACAAAGCATAAAAAAGCCTGAAAGTTCTGCTGAGAATGACTCAATTTTTGGACCACCTGTCCACCCACATGCAGGAAGATGCATTTTCTCACCTTTTCAATCAGGAGTTTCTTGCTCATGCTGATGCATTTGTTTAAGCACTCTTTGTACTTTTCAAGTAGTTTCTGTTGCTCATCTATTTGTCTCCTGAGATCACAGTTTGCCTGGTGTAAGGGAAAAGAGAAGAAAACATTTCTATGAGTCAGTGAAATATCAACTTGCAACAGATTATTTCTAAGAGAACGCCATAAAAAAAACAGAAATTCTCCTTCCTGTTCACCACTCACCCGTAACAAGTCATCGATCCTACCCTCCTTCTTCTCCAGGTCTAGGTTCTTATTGCTCTCCAAAGCAGCCAGCTTCAACATGGTTAGCTCAGTCTGAAATAAACATATTACACGTACATATACTTATTAAATGGTCAGATGGATCCAACTCTTTTAACAACTCAAGTACAACCAGATTTTTAAACTAAGGCCAGTGTTCTTTTTACCTGAACATGTTTTACTGCTAATTGTTTAGGGTGCATCATATGGTCCCCAAAAGACAAACTCGTGGGTGATGAGCTATTTTGCCTGACCTAAATCAGGAAAGGCAAGCGTAACAGGGTTACACAGATTTCTGGATAAATGTACAAAAGTAAAGTGTGTGAAATGGATGCATGTACGTGAAACATACACTGGATCCTGGTGCAGAATGGGAATGAGAGTTCTGGGGAGAGCGAATAACCGGTGGTATACCACGAACAGGACTGGACCCATTACCACCCTGTATCTAGAGCAAGTCAGAGGGACAGAAAGAGGAGGACAGGAAGGAAGGGATTGACTTCTGTTAATTTATCGTGTTCCAAAAGACTTTATGGTGGGTGTTTCTACTTTCTGCATATAATTCCACCGTTAGTTTCGCAAGAGGAAAAAGACTGAAATGGCACAAGTGGAAATCTTGCTGATTTCATCTTAATCAGCTCCAGTTTAGAGTGATAGACATTTCCAATCACCTTTATTCACAATCACTTAACATCACATCATACATTTCTAATCAGCAAGCGATAAAATTCTGACTTACATCAAAATAGTCACTAATTTTGGTTCCCCGTACGACAGACTTCCCTAAGGAAAAAAGGAAGCAAATGGTGGTTGATGAAGCTTTAATATGTAAAAAGAGAGAGAGAGAGAGATAACGTAGGTAAAGTAAATGCAGACAGGTTTACCTTGGCTGCTTTCAGACTGAATCTCAGCTTTTCTTTTTCTTCCTCTAGATGACTCAGAGTGCTTCTTTTCAGGCGTCTATGAGGTTTTTTAATATTTCATTTGATAACAGAGTAAAACATTAATACAACTTTGTTCAAGTTAGTCAAGTAGCAGTAGACATCAAAATTAGCTAATTACCTAGGAATTATTTCAAGTAAAATCAGAATAATTCTAAACATTTCAAGGAAAGCTCTATAGCTGGACTGTTTTCTTGCAGCCTAGAATACAAATCTCTGAACTAACAAAATGTGCCATTTCACATAAATACAAAAATTCTGCTTTCGCGCCATGATGTATAGGTCAACTGATGCATAAAACTAACACCCAGAAAATGTCAGAGAAAAGGTCACGATGAGCATTTCATTCAAAGCTAATTCGACACTACTGAATCTATTCATTAGCATTAACAACGCAAATTACCATTTTCTTCGTCAACGGTATTCACAGTGATATTCATATCAACAGCTACTAGTTCCTATGCATTCATACATCTTTTTGCAAACAGGAAGAATGCAAAACAACTACTAAACAAAGAGTGGCCAGATGCCAGAACATCTTTGAATTCTGATGGATTTGCTAAGGGATTCAGCCTGGGAAATACTTCCTGCCTTTTAAACACACAAATGATCCAAAATACAAATGATGCAGTGAATAAATATGCATAGAATTTATGAATAATATATAACACACACAATGCTACAAAGCTTACATTATGCGTGGATGATATATAAATTAAAAGCATTTGCTAAAGGAAATGCATGCTTGTAGTCTCTTATTATTTATTGCATAAATAAATAAACGTATACAATGACACGTTGACAAAAACATGTACTTTACACAACCATTTACATACACTCACCGATCACTTAATTATGTTCAGCTCCATCTTTCTACACTCACTGTGCATTTTTCATCTTTTCCACTTACAATAACTAAACTTTTTATAGTTCTACAACTACAAACTGTAGTCCATCTGTTTCTCTACATACTTTGTTATTCTTCTTACTCGGTTCTCTAATGGTCATGACCCCCAGGGGCCACCACATTTCACGTTCATGTTCTATGCACTGATGTGGTATTTTGCAGGTACAGTTGTATCAGAGACAGTAGTGTTGTTGGGATTTTCTAACACTGTCTCTACTTACTGTGCACTCTATTAGACACATCCACCATATTGCTCCACCTTGAAGATGTAAAGTCAGAGACACGGGCTCATCTGTTGTTACACAATTTGTCTTATTCATCCATCAGTGCTCACAGGATGCCACCTACATGATGCTGATCTCTGTGCATTTTTGATAGGTGGACCATTTTCAGTGTAGCAGTTACACTAAGTATTTAAAAACTCCAGCAGCACTACTGTGTCTGATCGACTTGCACCAGAACAACATACACCAAGACCACCAGTACACCAGTGTCCCCATGTAGAGGATGATCCAGCACCCAAATAGTACCTGAGGTGTAGTGGTCCTGACCATTAGAGAACATATTAAAGGAAATAAAGCTTTTGAGAATGGCACAAAGTTTGGTTTTCACAATGTTTTTTTTGTCAGATTTTGTCAGATGATTATACAACAACAAAAAGTACTACTAAAACCATTACATTTTTTTTTTACTTTATCTTGACAAATGCATCCAGTTTAAGTTAAGAATTGTGACAGTAAGCTTCACTGTTGGCAAGACACCACTCAGGTTAGTGCTTTTCATTTCTACCTTTTCATTTCCAGATGTCCCAAACAGTCTAAAGGGTGCTTCATCAGTGAAAATAACTTTACCCCAATCCTCTGCAGTCCGATCCCTATACTTTCTGCAGAATGTCAGTCTTTGGTGTTTTCTTCGTGGAGAGAAGTGGTTTCTATGCTGCCATTCTTGACACCAAGCAGTCCTCCAAAAGCCTTCATCTGACTGTGCATTCAGATGCACTCACAACTGCCCTCTGCCTTTCTTGAGCAAGCTCTGTACTGGTGGTATCACAATCATGTGGCTTATAAGTCGTTTCACAGGCAAGCTTTTCGATTTTCACCAATACTCTTTTAAAGCTAATCAGTGTGACAGAGTGATATCAGCTGCCTTGTTAACCTGAGCTAACGAGATTGTCAGTGAAATGATGTTAGCAGGTCATTTTGCAGGGCTGACATTCAGTGGCTGGACTGCAGTCATTTTTGTAATAAGGTCATTTTAATTTTCTTTACTTTGAGTTGCAATTCACCTGATCACTTTTCACAATTTAGAATTAATACAAATTGACCATAAAACAGATGCAGCAAACTATGTGAAAACCAAGTTTGTGCTATTACCAAAACGTCTGGCACAAACAGATGAACTACAGTGTAGAATTAATTAAATGCTTCTATATGGTAAGTGGAATTAATAAACACGGAGGTGTACTTAATGAAAGGTGTACTAATAACGTGACTGGTAATTGTAGCTTGTCATCAAGTCTATTTACATCGCACCATGCTATAAATCTAGCTGAGAAAGGATTATGACATTGCAAAAAGAAAGAAAAAAAGAAGTATCAAAATTCATTAACTAAACAGACTTACTGAATATGCAGGAGAGCTACCTCTTTTCACTTCAGACCCCTGAGAAGAAACAAAAGAGGAAAAGAAATAATGCAGGAAATAATAAAAGGGGAAATACTTAAGAATTCAGGTTCATTATAACAAACTACATGACTAAAAGCCAGTCTTTATAATTAGCATTTAGTGACAGTGACTGAATATCACAATGGTCTTAATGAGCAAGGCAGGTTGGTTATCAATGCACCACACATTCCCTCACAGGCAGTTTAGGGTCACAGTGGGCACCACTCGGGAGGTATTAAGCACAAAAGGAGAAAACAAGAATGAAGTAAGAACAGAAAATAACTAACATAGCAAGATAATAGTAAACAGCATGCATACCTAGTAATTGACACTTAAAATATGACACTGCATAATAGACGTTACTGACGCATTAGTCATTTCATACATCGTTATTCTTTTCCCAGGAGATATTATAAATATGATAATATCTTAACTGGTCATTGACCTAGCATAAAATTAAGAGAAGTATATCAAAGTATCGACGAGTTGTGGAATGTGGACAAACCTACAGCAGTCTGCAAATGATCTTTGTTTTAATACAGGAAATCAAATGTTAGACCATAGGTTCAATCAAAACAAGCTATGATCCCACATCACTACATATGCAGTACTGTGTCTTGGGCCACCATTAGATTAGATGTACCAGACATATTTCAGCAAAGTTAGAATGACCATGTATAACAATTTCACAGTAATACAGGGAATTTGTATGCAGTAATAAAAAGCTGAAGAAAAAAAAAAAACTGTGGCAAGTACTTAGTGTGTCCACCACTTACATTTGAGCAATAGCATGTGGCAACTTTATCGGGATGCCAAGTTGACCCGCAGTACAAACAAGCTTGATCAGGAATGGCCTGTTTAGAAGGGCAACAGCCAAGAAGCCCCTTTTTCAGAAGAAGAACAAAGTGAAAAGACGTGCTATTGCTCACAAAGACACTATATTACTGATCATCAAAGCCAAGTTTTTGCATCCAACTGTTGACAATATGTTACATATGGTCATTATACCACTGCTAAAACAGCCTAAGAGTTTTGCACAGTATTGTGGCTAGCATTAGTGGTCAGTGACGTCATTGAGGCTATAACGTGTTGTATTCAGACATGTTTGGATGGCGACTGGGACACAGGAACACTGTGACAGTGACACATTTTTGTTAGACGTTGTGCAGTGTACTGGCATATTTTTTGTGGCCTGTGATGTTTCTAGTGTTATGTATTCACTGCATTTCCATTTGAACTGCAGTTCGGGGAATGCTGGACTTGTGGTAGCTTCTGTATGTGCAACCTTGAATTAGCTGCAGCATTAGAACTGATGGTTGTTCTGTGTCTGAGGGAGTGTTTGTGACAGGTGTGTGTGATGATTGAGAGCGTATCTGCTGCATCATTAGGGAGCCTGCTGGCGTATTGGGCATCTGTGTGCCTGGCATCTGTGCACAATCAACAGCTCCAGCCACCACATTTTCTTCTTTTCCGCTTTTGGTCTCTACACGCAGCTCCTTCCCCCTCTCACTGCCTCCTGCATTACCAATTACCATCCTAGCCATCTCTCTCTCCTGAATTATCGTTCTCGGTCTTCTCTCCACTTCTCCCTCTCTTTCCATCTGTGTGATTTATGGCACTAGCGGGTGTGCTATGCAAGGGGCAGAAGGGGAAAGGATTGTAGACATTGCTCTGCATTTCTGCGTGTCTGAGAAAAGTCAGGTGCTTATGTTTGTTTGGTGGTAAACAAATACCTGGTTGGTCACCAAGTAAAAATGTATTCATACACATTCCCATTCTTAAACATGCGCATCCTCATAAATGGTACCATAACCTCCTCCGTTAGAATTTACCAACTAGATTCACTCGTTTGGATTTACTGAAAGCTGCAAACTTATTGCAGCTCTGATGCCTTTAGTGCCAGTATAATATCCTAAAAAGCACAATAAACTTCACCCAAAATAGTATTCACTGCCTTTAGTAAATATCCTCAACAAAAACAAAGAACCAAGTCTCACCTGACCGTAACAAGCCTTGCTAATACTAGCCTAGCTTTGTGTCTGCAGCTATAGATCTCAATTTATTTTTAACATAAACTCAGGACAATTATTTTTCCTACCCATTTTGATAACCTCAAATGCAGCCATGAATGTCTGTCCACTCAAATATTGCCAGCATTGTGTTTAACATGCAGATGATATTCTGACTAATGTAACCCACTTTACCCATAACTGGCAAAGGTGTAACCAACAGCCATGCCTGTATAACAAATGTAAAAATAGATATAAAACAGCACTTACCTCAGACTCCTTGTCACTGGAAGAACCAAGGCTGCCAAAACTATGATTTGAACACTCGTTATTTGTTAAGCCCTGGAATTAAAGAAAAAGACACAATTCATACATAAATGGAAACCACAGCTGAACTGTTTATTAAGTCAGCATCAATACTCTGCATATTCAACCATTAATCGTTATCTGACCAAGTTCTGCCATGTTAAAAATAAAGTTTATTTAATGCATGCTTTCCATATGTAATTTGACAATGTGTGGGCCACTTCTCTTACAAAATTCAGCTTTAACCCATATTTGTCCCATACTTTTAAATGGACATCAAAAACAACCTATGATAATGAAAGGGTTCAAGTTGAGTGTTGCAGGAAAATAAAATGTTATTCTTAACCCTTTCGAGACCATAGGTTGTTTCAATCACATTAGGTAGACTCAAAGCACCACTGATTTCAGATTGATACACTGCACTGGATAATGCCAATGGTTCTGCCAACAGAAAGATGGGTGTTTGCATCTTTAATTAATACCACTCCTGCATTCCAATCTGTGGAACAACATGAACCAGGCAGATCAAGTCTACAGCTAGAAAGCAAACGCTTAATTAAGGAACATTAATGTTCACTATCAACACTGCTCTTTAGAAGATTCACAGTCTTCTCTCGTTGTCTGTTGTCTTTCCGAAAGTATTATATTAAGAGACCATGCAAATGACAGCATTGCAACTGTAGCTGCTGCCATTTTACTTCAAGAGATTTTGGATTCTAGGTCATGCAGTCGATCACTGACCTTGGTTCCTCCGCTGGTACTGCCGGTACTCCCCCCTGTACTGCCACTGATGCCGCCCATAAAGCGTGCTTCCAGGAGCTCCTGCCTGCGTGGATCCAGACTGTGCAGCTCCTCCATAGCACCTAAGGGAAAACAAACAGCAGTGATGTTTAGCTACAACTCAACAATTCAACAGACCTAAGACAATTGTATGAACACAAGATTAAAACAGTTATACAGGAAAACGTAACCTTTTCACAGAACAAGCACATATTAACCTTTACTTATTTACTGGGCAACAAAGATTTTCAAACATTTTGCTTCCTGAAACAAGTGAGATAGTCATAAACAATGTGAAGCTGAACAGAAAAATCAGATCTGCTCTATCACATAGGAATTTGGAGAACCGTTCAATTTAAAAATCGCTCTTGAACCAAGCAGTTCTTTGTTAGAGACAGAGGGTCATTAAATTCTGTCTGTGTTATCAGATTAGGATACATCTGGTTCATGCATTGTGGCATTGTCTGCCTCATTTAGGCTTTATGTCTCTTGTGGTTTTGGTACTGGCAAACTGTTACAATGTGTCACTAGTCCAACGGCTGAAGGCAGGTTGGGGTATTCAATAGATTTCTTATTTTTAGTACAGAAGTCAGATGCACTAGTCAGACAGAAGTAACAGTCCGTCACATGATCCTTCTGTTCCCTCCAGATCATTAGAACTGCAAATGGCACTGACCTCCGAGTACCTCTGAACTAAACTCTCAGGGTCACTGCTAATGTCACACAACAAATCTAGGAGCCCAGGTTTGTCTTGAACATCATTTGTTATCAGAAGAGCTCATGGCCTTTGGTAATAAGAGCAGTCGGTGCGTATTTGAGCCTAAAGTGTATACTCGTCACAAATCCAACAGAATGCATCACACTGAAAAGGAAATATCTTATTGATACACAATAGGTTCTTGCTATTGCCTGAAGAACATGTGCACGAAACAGTACCCAAACATCATCTGTAAATGTAAGCAGCATTTATAATCTGTCTGCCACCATCTAACCTAAATAAACATGCCAAAGCATGACTAAGACAACACTTGCATAACACCTACGCTGAGTACATGAATATGAGATAATAGGTTATGTCTACAGATTCATTTAATGATCAGCAGGCCAAAATACAAAAGAAATATACCTAAAAGTGTTCAGGAATCAAAATTGGTGCTGTACATTGTAGTACAAAGTTGGCATAGACTTCCAAAGTACGGGTAAAAACGGATTTCTGAAATGCACCAAGCCCATTTTCATGAGTTACTATACTAATTACTATTAACTGCATATACTGCTCCCATAAACTGACATTACTGAAATATCCCTCGTTTTTTTTTTTTTTGTGAGCAGTGTATATGTTGTACAATTTGATATAGAGATGCACAGAGATTGGCCACATAAACATTTTAACCAAACATAGCAAAAAAAAACAAAACAAGAATTAAAAAAAAAAAACCACACCACACTTCATTTTCATCGAAGAGATTAAAAGATCAGAATTTTGGGCTGATATAAAGGGTCCTGTCAGGTTGGGCCAGAGTGTGAACAGGAACTCCTATAATAAACTACAATAACTTTTGGGGGTGGGGGAAGGATAAGGCTGGATCGCTGGGTGGCATGACAAGTCTGTCATGACAAAAATATCCAAGTATCAAAATCTAGCACTTCCAAAGAATTTGTATGGTAATAGCAATTACAAAGTAATAAGAAACATTGTTGCCTTTGGTCTCCTGCCCAGTCAGTGCAGACACGTTAAGCCTGAGCAGCAGCACGTTGCCACAGAAAATGCTGCTCGCAAGACATACATACACATACATAAGGTATGTGCTATGCAAATCACTGTTCATGTGAAGTATTACTTTAAAGTCATTAATCACAAAACAAATGAAAATAAAAATATAAACCTTTTGGTTTCAGGCAAGGATTTTCATCTTTGGTGCAACCATCAGTTTTATCTATTTTGTTGAATGCATGTACAAGAATATTGACGTTCCATGAAAATAGAAATGCTCTAAGGTTATATGAATATACAGAGGCTGATTCTCTCTCTCTTTAGCAATATCCCCTAGGTTACTTACACACCTGTACACCAAATGGATAGACACACATCTCATGAGTGTTGAGAGCTCAGAGACTGCATGATTGCACCATTCCCATAACAACTGATGAGCTGGCCCCAGGAGATCACGCTCTTCATTACTCAAGCTAACACAACACTGCCACATCTCAGCTCTACTGACCTCTCACAGGACATATCTTTACCACCAACACAATTACACACAAATATATATATATACACAAACACACACACACACACACACAAGCCCACAGGAAGGCAATCACAAAACCTAACTTGGGGATAGAGATGACTAAATTGTCTACTCTTAGTATGCAGGCATCGCTTGAGATTCTAAATATTTCTGCACTGGCGCATCTTAACATTCTGAAACACAATCACATTATAAATGACATTTGTGCAGAAACATAAGGCATTCCCTCTCTAGCTTTCTTTCTGCCCCCATTTCTGACACTCCATTTCTACATATCCCTTTATTTTTGCCTGCTTGCCTCAGAAGTCATGGTCTCGATTTCCTTCTCTGGCTTTAGATGTCTGGACCTAGCTGTGAGGATCCTCCAGGCTAGAGTGCTAGCACTCTCCTAAGGCCATGTGCCATGATGCCGATGTCTCCCTAATTACCCACCATAACTCTACGTCAGTCACAATTCTATTAGATTACTGCATGATTACTCAAGGCCATTCAATAGAACACTCAGAAATGATCAACCAACAGGATCAAAACATATGAAAGGTGGTCAACAGAAAAGACAAAAGACATTTACACATGAACAATCTCTCTGTAAGCTGCAGTTCATCTCTGAGATCGTCCATCATACTATGAGAAAATCGAAAACAAATTTATAACTTTGTGGTGAAAGAGGAATTCATAATACTACAGTTCTGAGGCTAGTCTGGATACCCAATAGAAATTCTGTTTTATGCACCCTTACCTGACAAACAACAAAACCGGGGCCTTCTCATATACGGAACGTTTGACATACAGTAGGTTCAGGTTCACAAATCTGTTTCCAAGTTTGCTTCAATATGGTGTTTCAACTTGTTTAGGAGTTTAGATACAATATGCCGATACCGATTCCAACACAGGAGGCCTTTTGTATTTTGTTTGTCAGTTTATTTGGCTTCTTTAACGTCGCTAATGGCATCCGTGCCCATCTTACCGACACATAAGGTTATATCTCTACACAAATTCATTTCAGCAACAGTCACTCACTTGCACACATGCACACACAGACACATCAATGTCAAATTAGAGTAATCAATTAACCTAGCATGCATGTCTTGTGGGAGGAAACCGGAGTACCCGAAGTAAACTCACACAAACACCCTGGGATTAAACCCGGGATCTTGCTGTGAGGCAGCAGTGCTACCCACCGAGATACCACACTGCCCCCTTTTTGTATTTTAATACTATTATTATTATTATTATTATTATTAATAATAATAATAATAGGTTACTATTACAATAAAAACCAATTTGCCAAATGTTTAGCCATAAACAAGTATTTACTTTATAATCTTTTAGAAAGTAGAAAGCTTAAAGCGGCTTAATGGTCTAAAGTAATGACCTAGGAACAAAAAACTTTTCTCAACTACTGATCACACATGATCCAAACGAGCCATATGGGTTTTAAAAATATTTTCTACAGGCACAACCTTCCTACTAAGCCAAATGCTTGTCTCCACTTTTATGACTACATTTGCTACACAAGCCACGACTTCGTGATGCACTGATGATGCAAGCGGCATACAGTGATGTTCTTTATTCGCAGGTCTATTGTTAGAAAATCTTCATCACATAATCACACATGGAGAACACATGCCATCATGCAGTCTGGCAGAATTAGTCAAGATTATATGGTAATCATTTCCCACAGAGGAACTTATAGCAGTCTTATAAGACAACTGAAATCAGAAAGTAACCCCAGCTTAAGCAAAAAAAAAAATAAATAAATAAATTAAAAAAAAATAAAAAATAAATAAAAAATAAAAAATAAAAATAAAAAAATAACTTTTACCAATGGCACCAATTATTTTATAACTGCTTATATCGACTGATATACAGCCATAACATTAAAATCAGTGAATAGTTTTACAATGTGCTGCCCTAGGTGATGTACTACTGAAAACTCACCGAATGGTACTGATGGTGACACAAATAATCTACTTGAGCATTGTATCAGACCAGGAGTGTGCCATATACTTGTGTAATTGTTTTATGATATGAAACATACATATCGTGATATTCCGATATGTTTACATAACGACGTAATGCATGTACACAGGAGTATGGCGTAGCACTCCTAGGCAGAGCAACACATATGGCGGAAAGTGGTTCTGCGATGGAGGAGTTTGTCCCAAAAAGGGAAGTGACCTCTGTAGTGTGGAGGTTGTTTTGGTACAAAATATCAGATGTACAACAAACTACAGTAATATGCAGTCATAAGCAGCTCCCACAATTGTGTTGTCCACCATCCACACACCTTCACCACACGCATCTCAGCTCAGCTCATTTCCAGGTACCCATCAGAAGGAACTCTTGTTAAAAGGTGCCCGTTGCAGGCCCTGCCATTGGCAGCTCGAATCAGGTGATAGTGTCGAGAATAAGAAACCTTAACTTCTGTGGATGAAACCGTATCATCTTCAGTGATTAATCCAGGTCCTGTCTGGGATCCAACAATGGTCAGATTCAAGTACGAAGACCTCGCATTAAGCACTTCAATCCTGTCTTTGCTGCGTAGCGTCACAATGCTCCAACTGCTGGTGAGATGATCCAGGGGCCATCACATACACCAGCCTCCATAGTAGTGATATGAGGCACTCTAACACTCAGCGATATGTGTAACGCATCCTGAAGCAACACGTTGCCTTTCATGGCAGGATTTCCAACTGGCCTTTTTCAACATCATAATGTTCATCCACACACAGCAAGCGCCTCCCAGGAACGTCCTTGCCATATAACACTTCCTTAGCTTGCGCAATCCAGTATACAGTGTACGAGACTTCTTTCAAATGTACAGTTTTAGCCTCATTAAACGTATCATTTTTGCACCATAAGTATATCATCATTACTTTCGCACACAAAGTTTCATTTGATTGGAACAGCATTCTATATGTATTATTCAGTTGAAATGTACCACAGAATGCAGATTTCAAAGTAAAAGGCAGGTACCAGTACAGAGTTGACATGTGCGTCATAAATGATACCAATGGCTAATAATACCCAGTCCATTTATAGCATTAATTGTAAGTTTATTATACAATGTGATTAATCAAATGTTTTTCTTACTAAAATGAGCAATCACCATTTGTATGATTTGTAGGATGTTAGATATGATCTATAACCAATTACATCGTCCTGTGATAGGATAGGACAAATATGCATTTTTAATACACTCCTTGGACCTTGGACTCAAAACTGATAAATAAGAGGAAGATTCTTTCTATAAATATATGCTGAGACAAACCAGGGAAACAAGAGTGCCAAACCTCACACAGAGAAAGCTGCAGAACAAGGCTGCACATTGTGTAGAAAATGTAATTACAAGCACTTCTCTCTACTCATGTATTACTTAGCTGGCAGCTTCATTAAACCCTCTTCATTCTTTAACTTCATTTGACTCTGGATTGCTTTCATAAAGCATTTAAACTCTGTACATTTAGCTGCTTAACATGCAGTCCTATTGCACAGACACACACAAGCGAGGAAGGAGCAGCACAAAATAGGCCTCAAACCTACAACATAGGGGAAGGGAAATAGAATGAAGAAAAAGGAGGAATAAATAAAAAAAAAGAGAATCCCTTTGAGAGAGACAGGACTATGCAGCAGAAAGTGATCTAAGAAACTGATGGATTCCACCACGGCTCATTTGTGGACAAAGGATGAAATTAATGTCTTTCTCTACCAAAATCTGTGCTGCTTAAGGAATAAGCATATTGCAGTGAAACATGTTTGAAAATCTTGTTTGCCCTATTGCTTAATTACACATTTTATTTAAAAGCTAACAAACATCTCCCTGCACAGTAACTGTTGCATCTTGACAGGGACATAGACTAAATCAACAGATTCCTTGGTGATATTTTTGTCGAGCCACGCACCACTTAACAACCGCATTTTGTTCTGTGAAACAGGTTGTTGACCACATTCACATACTCATTTTAGGTTACTGAAACGCAAAACGCTCACTAAAATTTGGAGACATTTCGTTTTGGGGTATCCATAAATGTTTGCGAGCAGTATACATAGGATATTTTCACAAGGAAATAATGTGCAAACGATACATAAATGCTCGACAATATAGCTGAAAACACGAGTGAAATGCTACTATCTACACAGAATCCTTAATGCCACCGCATTTTTATTTTTATACATAAATTATAAAAGATACTGTAATATGCTCTTATGGCCCTGTAGATGATACAAGGGACCTGAACCTTGAAGCCAAAAATACATTGATGAACTGTATTAGAGACAACACAAATCTGTTAGATGAAAATGAATTACACTGAACAAGTGAAAGTGAACAAGGTTCTATATACACTACTCACAAGAATTAGGGGATATATCAAAATGAAATATCTCTAAATAAAAAAATCCCATAATGAAATATCCCCTAATTTTTGTGAGCAGTGTAGTTAGAAATGAATAGGAAAGGAAACAAAGCAGCATTGTACTTACAATAGTTCAAGCATATATACACTTAAGAATGCCATTTACACTTTTAAAATTGATTTAAAACAGTTTCTAGTCCAAGTTTGAGCTAATAAGCAAGCAGACACACAAGCAATAAGGTACGTGTACACGCACACAAACACACAACGGACTTCGTGTCTCTACTCATGGATCCACAGCATTGACTGGCTACTGAGGTGAACAGCTGCGATGTCAGGAGTTAAGAGACAGATATGATATATAACATTATATGCAATGAGGCTTGATATTCATTTTTAGATATTCCCCAGTAACAAAGAGGACATATGAAGGATGAAAGTGCTCTTATCTACAAATAAAAATACATAAACTCACAATGAACGTGATCCAGTGATCGAAAATTACGTGTTTAAACATTTTTCGTGGTTTTAAGATCAGCATTTGCCCGTCTTGCAACTATTATTTGTTATTTTCACATTTCAGACATTTTGCAAATTATGTTGTTCTATTACCTTTTCAGTGTCAGTAGACTGGACTTAATTAAATTGTTTATACAGTATGAAGGTTGACTAGATTTTTAAAAAGCTTTAAATGAACTGATTAACTAAAATTAGTAGGACTGGTTACAGAGACCTTATTCCAATTCGTAACCAGTTCCAAAAATACCAAGTTCCAAAAATACCAAGAACTGGGCACCCATTAAATATTTCGATTTCATTTCCACTTACAGGTTTGCACTAACACATTTTACGGTTCAGATTCACAGCTGTGATTAGTGCAAATATTCGTCTGGGTCAGTGTGTCATGCAATTGTGTGTCAGCACATGGTTTTGTCCAACATTAATGGAAAATGGACACGCATGAAGCACAAGCTCTGAGCTCCAAGCATTAGGTTCAACCTCTAACAGGGCAAAACATCTAATGCACCACCGTGATATTGAGCTTAAGCCGCTGCCAATATTTAGAGAGCATATTTAGAGAACGGCTGAGCTACATTTTTTTTATTTTATTTTACAGAAACTGATTTTAAAAAAATAAAAGCCATATACGAGACAATACGAGACAACAAGCTCTAAATGCATTGTCTCTATTTAAATTTTAAAAAAAAATAACACTTCATTGCTCTTAACTACAACATTACCAGAGAACAGTAACTATTACTTACTGTGAGAAAAAAAAGTGTCAATACTTGCAAATAATAAACAATGTTAGAGTAGTGCAAATTAACAGCATCTTGTTGTTTTTCCGAGTTCCATTAAAAAGAAGGAAGTTGTAATGCAGAAAATAAGGTTTTCATCTTCACCTGAATGGCACCACCCTTACTAAATTTTAGCATCTCTTTGTTTAAGTCACTAGGGGTGGGAATCTCTAGGCACCTCACGATTCGATTACGATTTAGAAGGCAATGATTACTGATGCATCTCGATTAGTTTTTTTTCTATACAGAGTTTTTTTTCTTTACCACGTGACTACTTAAAACAAATCTATGGCGTCAAAATAGGACGTTTAGGCTAAACTATATGATGTTTTGGCAGCTTAACAATAAACTTGAATAATCTGAATTTAAACGTAAAATAAAATATACTGATATAGTTATATAAAATTATGTAATGAATGCCTGTTGCTGGGTGGTTTGTTCCAGTTTATTAAATCTTAACATTGAGTCTTAATATTATGTTATCAAAATATTACCTAGATTAACAATTTAGTAGTGTAACTGTAAGCCTATACAACAAACTGTGCGTTACTGAAAGAGATAATTGTTAAAACTATCTCCCGTGTGTTTATTCCCGTCTATTTTGCAATCCAGGTAAAAGACTTTCGTGCTTTCGCTGACTTAGCGGGCTCTGTATAATGAGCTGGTGGGCAGGGCTTAACTTTAGGACCCAATGATTGCCTAGATCTGGTCCCACTGTCAAATCGGGTCCAAAAGTCAAAGGTGAGAAACTTTTTGAAGCGAAAGCGAGACTGAGAGAAGCGTAACGGAGAAAAGGCACAAAGAAAGCAAAAACGGATACTTCAAGAATATTAAACTCAAAATAGATGTTACAGAGCTCAGTTAGTAAATGCTAATGTTTAAGTCCTTGTGTAAGAACAAAAGCTGGTCTACATGTTCAGATGCAAGTGTGCTCAATTATCGATTACTGACATTTGTTAATCGATTCAGAATCGAGATGCATCTAAAATTCGAGTTATTCCCCCCCCCTACTAAGTACTGACTGTAACCCAACTGTACATGCTCACAGTATATATCTAAATATTTTACATTAGGCATTCAAATAAAATCCATAGTGACATAGTGAGATATAGCTCAAGGGCAATTTCAGTCTAGAGATCCAGGGAACTTGAGAAATGTCATGTAACAAACATTGTTTTTCAAATAATATTGAAAAAAGAACTAAAACAATATGAAAGCATTTAGTACAGTACTGCACAAAACTATAGCAATTCTTATCGTTGTACGTTTTACTGAACGCATGCACACTCGCTGCTTCTGCTGCTCTCTCGCCGACTCGGATCTTATACTAGTGCATAGCTTCCACTGGTGCAGCTTGCACTATGCTTTAACTCCTCTCTCCTCCTGCTTTAACTTGCTTCTTAACGATTCTAGCTGAGTTGCAGATTATTCTGCCATCCAGGCGGCTTAATCTTCATCTGTAACTTCATAGTCAAGCGCTCATTTCACCACTTTGTGTATAACAAAACGTTTGGCACCAGAGTCGGCACAGCTACGTCTCTGTCTGTCTGTTTAAAACTATTTCAGGTCATGTCTCTGGCAAGGTAATATTAATTACACAAGTAATTAAATTAATTAAACAAGTAAATTAAAATAATATAACAAGTAAATTAAATTAATTAATTATATATTGCTCACAAAAATATGGGGATACTTCAAAATGAAATAATGAAATATTCCCTAATGTTAATTATAGATGTAATATTATAAGGAGAGTTTATACAAGCTTCTCCATAAAAGCTGAACCACATTACTTAATTGCTTCATTACTGTGACACATCTCAGATCTTTGAACATATTTTACTTTTCAAACACGTCACACCTTGACAAGACCAACAGACTGTTCTGGTTTCAGTAGTATTCAACAGATATACAAACAGATTGTAACAGTTGTAAACCTCAACACCTCAAAACCTCAATAATCGCTGATTATTTGAAACAATGTTTTATTGTATTTTTTTAAATGGGAAATAACTTTAATATTTGTCTTAATATGAAAGCTGATGGGAGGGTACATGGCAGGCTTGCATGATGAGCAAAAATCTAATTAGCTCAATTAATTGTATAGAATGTGATTTCCATTTCATACTTGGAGTACTAATAACTCAAAAAAGCTGCCAACCATGGTCTTGCATGGACTAGAAAGACAAAAACAGTCATGGTTTTTACTCCTGACATGAAACAGGATACTAAAGTCATCACATCCATCTATGTAAGCCACTATTTACAGAGATTGTCAGAAAGCAGCACGAGCCTAAATTCCAGATGAGCCAATGTCGAGTTGGTTAGAAAAATTGAGAGAAACTCCACTCAAAGAGAGAACCGAAAGTTCTCCAGGTGAAACTGTCAACAAGATCAATTACAGACCTTTTTTAACCAAATGAACCCTATTTCCTGAATTGGTTGGTTTAACAATTGAGTTCTACCACTGCTTTGATACAGACAGACAAAGGTAACGTTCACATTATTATTCTATTTCTTTAACCTCCGAGTTTAATTTATACCATTTTAGGATACTCCCCAAAAATGTTTTGAATTGCTTCTTATTAGCAATGTACATGTACAATTTTACAGTCAACTGGGAACAATTTATGACCCCAAACAAAACATACGGAATCATAGCAGCTTTTATGATGTTCACCCAGCTTTTTTAAACTTTATAACAACAACAACAACAAACAGATCTAACACCAAATATTTTTCTTTAACAACTGAAAAAGCTGAAAATACTGCTGCTCTTCCTCAGGCTTTACTGACAACTTGAGTTCTACTCCAAATCAACGTTAACATGGTGGCTGTTCAGTTTACACTTTAGACTTTAGAAACATGAATTTAAGCTATAGCTTAACATAAAGCTGATAAGATTAATTCGGAGGGGCTACAAACTGTTTCCATAATGCACTGTAAAAGGGTTTGTGATGTAGTGCAGGAATTTAGATAGCAGGGAGGCATTTAGGGTTCTGTCTAACTTGGTAGTAGCCATCTTTGAAAGCCACAGAAGTCTGTAAAATAAATTGTATTTGTTATTGGAGTAAAAAAAGTACTTTTTTAATAAGACTTGAGGGAAAAGCCTGCCCTCTAAACAGTAAATAATGACCCATTAAAAGATTCTCAATTTGGCTCCAACTGCAATATTGCAATAACATCTTATTAGGTAACCACCCACAGAACATAGCACATACTTCACATTGTATTAGAAACTCATTCATGGATAGACTAAGTAGTCAGGTGGAAGTATCTACCGGCAAGCATCTGTACTTCTTTGTGAGATAGGTAGACTTTTAGAACATATTTCTAGCCGAAAAGGCCTTAAGGTGACCATATTATTTTATCACACTATTCCCAGACAAAGCAAATGCATTTATACTAATTCCACATGCAGACACATCCCTAGAACCCTGCTGTATATGTCATTCTCCAGTTTGTTGCTGGCAGAGCTCCTTTAATCCACCCTTAGCCCACACACTCTCTGGAGTGTGAGGAGCCAACATGGATGCCCCAAACACACTGAGCCTGACACAAAATGGCAGTGCAAAGATCAGTCGTGTTATCAGCATAGAGGACAAACAGGCTGAAGATGGCACACAGAGTCCATGTAAGAATTAAAGGCAGAAACAGCAGAGAATACGAGTCCACTCACAGTGCAACAATGCAGCAGAGAAGACACCCTTCAAGAGTGATCAATTATTTAAATCAGGTCTCTAAACAATCTGTGATTATGGGAAAGTTGTTGGTGAAAGAAAGCAGCGGCAGCACAGTAAGGTCATCGCGGTTTGATCATTTTACAATTTATTGCTCTCCTAAAGACCAGAGGAGAAGGATACCCTGCAACCCTCAATTGGTGAAGAGTGGAGTACAGGAATAGTAATCCACAAGCCACCCCCTCTGGTTAGTAGGCATCATTTCCTTGACATTCTGCATAGGTTTTCAGTGTGTGTGTGTGCCTGCGTGTACACACACACACACACACACACACACACACACACAGATACACACACCAAATTGAAGCCCCTGCATGGGGAAGCAGTTCAACCCTTAGAATGCAGTGGATGTCATTTTAGCTCTCAATGCACTTCAGCAGAGAGGGTGTACACCTGTTTATCACTTACTTAATACACATGTCATACTTCTATGGTCACTAACCAGAAACAAAAGTTAATTCTGTAAACCAGGTCAGTTTAAACCTTTACTGATGTATGTAACTCTGTGGAATACCTAATCAACTAAAATCAACTAAACAGACAACTATGCTTTGAAGAACTGAACGTAAAATAGGAAAGAAATACAAATCAAAGAAATCCCAAACAAAGCCATTAGCCTGCGACCAAAGCACATATTTGAACTAAATTAGAAATGGGCTGAAATAACATAGAGCAGTCAAATTTGTATTAAACCACTCAGTATTTCATTGACCTTATATAAACAAGGCTTTTGATATGAACGCGCTAGTTTCACTGTCAGATTGAGAGGAATTTTGTGTCAAAATAACTAAAATTAAGCACATACAATCCATACAGTCCTTAAAGGGTTAAGAAGAAAGACACTAACACAGACAACTGAATATCCAGGGAAACAATAACCATATGGGCAGGAGTCAACTTTCCAGTATATTAAAATAAAAACACTAACATTATTACGTATTATAGAATTTAATGGAACATGATTTTACTGATGGCCCAACAAGTTGTCGTGAAGAACTAGAGCAGCAGAGACTCACTAATGCCTTGTATGTAACCAACACAGCATAATATTCCCTTAAGTCTCTATATTATAAAGCAATCAAGACAATCTTAAGCAGGTTAGAGAGTGAAATGATATGAATCACTGGAAGAAGGGTGTGTGATGGGTGTGTGTGTGTCCAGGGGGTGGTTCTAATTCACCAACTACCCATTCATACACCCGAACTGCCATTTAAGAAATCAAATATTTTTCTCATGAAAGATGAGGCAGATACTTATACGAAGTGCACAAAAAACCTGTCTACCAACTGCATGAAAGGTAATATTTGCCAATATTTGGGCAAAGTCATTTAAAAGCCACAATGAACACGCAGGCATAGGCGCACACTTACAGCCTGGTATTGTGACCAAAACGTATCATATAATTATATGATAATAATTATCAGTGCAATACAACAAGGTGCAGTGGGGCATGTGAAGTGTGTGACACACACACACACACACACACACACACACACAGGCAACACACACAGGCAACACACACGATTTTCCAAAGCTATTGATAGGACAACACAGTCTAGTCATGTCAGGAATGGCAGGTCAGAAGTTGAGAAATCAGCCAGAGTTGGCCGGTAAACAAGTATTTACCGTATAAAATGGCAAAATATAAAAACAGCGAAGCGCTGGATGAGGCTCAATAATGGCGCATGTGAAAGTAGTACTGTATTTTCTGTTTGTGTGCAATTGTTTGTGCAAAACAACACCCTGCATGTCTCCATGCCAGTGTAAAGCTGACTCTGCATGTGTGTGCAATAAAAGCGGACTCCGAGCCAAAAAAGGTAAATGAATGCAGAGAGACGGACACCATTGACAATTATGATTTCATTAGCTCGATTAAGTACGAGGGAGGAAGAAAGTTGTGACCGGAGACGTGGGAGGAAACAAGTCTCCGGCTAAATAAGCTCAGGTCCTCCATGATGTCAAAGAGCTGACCCTTTTTTAATCAGACATCTTCGCTTGCAAATTAAACTGACTGCTTCGAACTCTGTCTTGTTCAGAACTGCACGCAAATCATCCATCTTTCAGGTTCAGCCGTTTTCGTTCGTGCACAACAAAACTAAGAAAACAAGTGTTCAGTGTGCACAGGCAGGGCTAGTTGCTTGCTTTTGACTTGATCCAGCACATCATGCAGACACCTTACAGCTCAGCACTGTACCACATACAGTAGCAGCTAACATGCTAACAGGCTAGGCAGCCTTCAGAAACCCAGCGAGCACAAGTGGCCTCGGTACAACTCGATTCAGGACGGGATTTTTTTCGCCGAGGATTGAACGCACTACAAAACACGTCCCGAAAACTAAAGACCAGACTTAAAAGAGTAGAATAAACGCAAGATACCTTGCTCGGCTTCAATCAGTGTCGCGCCGTGTTGCTGAGAAAACAGCCGTGCTGTTGGGGACGTGGAGAGCCGGGACCAAGATGGCGTCCCCTCCTCCAAACTTCCAGCACTTCCACTTACTTTGGACACTCATCAAAGCTACTTTTTGCCAAGACAAAGCAAACAAAAGCGACGGTCAACAACAAACACGGACCTTTTCACTAAATAACGCAGTGCATCAAAAATACTCGTGCATATATCTGTGCGCTTTTTTGCCTTTAGATTTTTTGTATATAAAAAGCAGCATTTTCGGACACAAACCTTCATGCGCCTCTGCACTGCGTCTCGTGGAGAGAATGGGGTGAAGATCATAAGCGTCACTACTCACCAGCCTGTGTGTGTGTGTGTGTGTGTGTAGTGCTGAAACACAATAGCGATGTGCAGTGTGTACACATGCACACACAGACAAGTACAGTACTGTCTTTCACACAAGTGATGCTATACGAGCTCTAACCTTGTTGCCCAAGTGTCAAATTATTATACTAAATAGATGTAGTTTTTATTTTCAGATTTCTTTTGTCTTTTAATATTTTTGGAAAATAGAAAACTAGGAATCCTGATAAGGACCAAATGTTATTTTATTTAGATTTAATGAAAATAAGTAGCACTGTAAGTTAATAATCCTAAAGTTCTATACATAAAATTAATTATTTCATCTTAATAATACATGTGTTTGTTTTTAAATGTAGAAAGACCCACTTTCCTTAAGTTTGGGACCTTCATCAACTGATACTGTAACTGAATAATGCTAAAATGCTAAATCTACACTTGATTCTAACCTCTTAATATACTGCTCACAGAAAAATTAGGGGATATTTGAAAATGAAAAAAATTAATAAATGGAAAAAAGACTGCTAATAAAATATAGGTAA